>CAUYPK010055630.1:0-60712 GCA_963574355.1 Loris lydekkerianus
ATGATTGCTTTTCACCATTGCCTCTGGCCGTCCTCAGAGTTGGGGAGGTGTCTCTCCAAGATTAGACCCCAGTGGGATCACTCTATTGTTGCTGGATCTTTGTAGGGAGTGACCCTGTGTAGTTCCTCTGGGGCTGCTGTAGTTAGGTAGTTCTGGTTGTGGAAGCAGCTCCGGTGTCTAGTTTTTCTATATTTAGTAGAGATGGGATCTCCCTGTTCTTCAGTCTGGTCTTGAACTCCTGAGCTCAAGGGATCCATAAACCTCGGCCTCCCAGAGTGCTGGGATGACAGGTATGAGTCACAGTGCTTGGCCAGAAAATGGACTGTTTTGAAGAAAAAAACAGGAACATCTTTTGAGACCACTTGAAACACTATCTTTGCATGAGATGGCAAGATAATATATATGGCATATCAAGTATTTAATGAAGCACTTTCAAGTGGATAAGAACCAGGAGACTAGAAAGATTCCACTGGTATTTTGCAAAGTGGAGTGTGAAATGCAAGTTTTTGCCAGAATTTACATATCCCATGCCAAACCCAAGGAGAGGAAGTGGCCAGAAGGAAGAGGGACTTGATTGCCAGATGGTTAAACATGGTGTGATAGGATTCTATTAGAAGTTTTGAAACAGTCAACATATGTTCACTGTGCTTCAAATAGGCCCAAATGGGAAACATCTGGGGATAGACATGAGCAGCAGTGCTGTGAGACACATCTGTGTATAAGGCATACACTGTGCTGGCTATTTGTCTGTGGGCTCCATCCCTTCTCTGTAGGGGGCTAGCAGCCTGCTAACTACATTTCCCAGACTGCACAGTTGGCTGGTTTCCAGTTAGCCTCCATCAGTAGGAGATGCTGGTGGGAACTGGGAGGAAGGTGGAAAAGAGCCCATTTTATTTCTACTTCTGCAGTGGAAGTGGTCATGGCAACAGCTGCAGCAGTGGCCACGGCGGACTGTGAGTTCCTGCTCAGGTTTCAGAATTGCAATAGCAGTGGAGGCCAGGAGGCACCCCTGAGCACCGCACTCCTGGGCTGTGGGAGTTTAGCCTGCTGGTCTCCTGGAAGATTTCCAACAATAGCAGTGAACCAGCAGGTCTCCCTGCAGCTTTGGCACAGAGTAGTCCTGGATTCCAGGTGACACCACAATCCTCCAAGTGGTTTCCTGCAAGATACTCATCTCTCTGCCAGTCCTTCAGTATGTTTATAGGCAATTTTCTATGTGAATATTCCTGTAATGAAAATTCCTACAGCAGCTTCTGTTTTGTGACTGGACAATGACCAGCACAAACATCTAGACTAAAAATTAAAATTTAGATCAAATCATATTATAATTGCAATTCATTTAATTCCTTCTCCATTTTCACTTGAGGGCTCACCGCAGGGAGGGAAGAGCAAGTCTTTACCCCCAAAGTTTGACAAGAAAATTCAGGTCCTTGCCATATACCCTGCAGCCTGCAACAAGGAAAAGAGGTTAATGCAACCATTATTCTAAGTGGGGCACGATGGCTCATGCCTGTAGTCCCAGCATTCTGGGAAGCCAAGGTGGTAGGATCACTTGAGCCCAGGAGTTTGAGGTTGCTGTGAGCTATGCCACCACACTCTACCCAGGGTGACAGAGTGAGACTCTGTCTTAAAAAACACAAATAGGCTCGGCGCCTGTGGCTCAAGCAGCTAAGGTGCCAGCCACATACACCTGAGCTGGCGAGTTAGAATCTAGTCCGGGCCCGCCAAACAATAATAATGACTGCAACAAAATACAGCCGAGCGTTGTGGTGGGCGCCTGTAGTCCTAGTTACTTGGGAGACTGATGCAAGAGAATCGCTTGAGCCCAGGAGTTAGAAATTGCTGTGAGCTGTGATGCCAGGGCCTTCTACCCAGGGTGACAACTTGAGGCTCTGTCTCAAAAAAAAAAAAAAAATAATAAAATAAAATAAAAAACAAAAACTACAAATAGGCTTGGCGCCTGTGGCTCAAGCAGCTAAAGTGCCAGCCACATACACCTGAGCTGACGGGTTTGAATCCAGCCCAGGCCCGCCAAACAACAATGACGGCTGCAACCAAAACATAGCTGGGCGTTGTGGCGGGTGCCTGTAGTCCCAGCTACTTGGGAGGTGGAGGCAGGAGAATTGCTTGAGCCCAGGAGTTGGAGGCTTCTGTGAGCTGTGATGCCACAGCACTCTACCCAGGGCGACAATTTGAGGCTCTGTCTCAAAACAAAACAAAAACAAAAACCCACAAACAAAAAAATGTAGATAGATATATAGAAAGATGGTCCATCAGTGACTGAAACATCATTATGCACACATGACTATATTTTTAATGGCACTAGTACATCGTTTAGTGGTGGTAAAGAATAATATGTTAACAAATTGAGTCTAAAAGATCTAATTGGGTTTTATTAGTGATTCATAAACCAGGCAGCATCCAGTCTGCAAAGCAGACAGGAGCTGCACTGGGGTGGCAGGATGCTGGGATTTTGTAAGGTAGTTAGAGCAGGAGCAGGAACAAGGAAACGGTAGAGCACACAGAACGGACAGGCTAATATCAGGTTGCTTCTGATTGCTTTCTTTGTATGAGTGCAAGCAACGGGAACTTCCTTCTCATGCCAGCTCAGGGAAGCTGGGCCCCTTTTGTTTGATTGCTGTGAATCCCTTGTTTTTGGACAACTGGCCTATTTGGGGATTCTCTTATTTTTTCTTAAAAAGATCTCAGTTGGCTTCCATGGCACTTAACACTAGTGATTCCATTGTGGTCTGATCTGTTGAGGTCTAGGCAGGAGTTCGGCCCAAAACAATGGCCTCCCCCCAAGGCCACTTCCGGTGGCTATATACCCCTCTCTTTTTAGTGTGCACACTTTGCAATGTGACTTGACCATTCCTCTGACCCAGGAGTATAGTCTCTTTCTTCACTCCCTGGCATTTAGGATGAACTTGTGATTTACCCTGGCTTAGGAATGTGCCAGAAGGGCCATGTGAGCTCTAGAGACCAACCTCCATGGTCACCAGATCGCTGAGGGGAGTACTGCAAAGGTGACTGCAGTGATATTCAGAGGCAAGTATGCAGCACTTTTTCTAGGACAAGTCCTCGAACTTCATTGTCTGCCCTCGTATGCCCTTCCAAATGTTGTCTCTGGTTTAGGATTTGAAGCAGGTCCTGTGTCCACAGCGAATGAGAGTAGGGGGTCTTCTTGCACTTGACTGTAACAAGCTAAATTGAGTTGTTAGGGCCAGACACAGTGGCTCACATCTCTAATCCCAACATTCCGGAGACTGAGGCAGGAAGATCCCTTGTTCTTAGGAGTTTGAGACCAGCCTGAGCAAGATGGAGACCCTGTCTCTACTAAAAATGAAAAACTAGCTGGGCATGGTGGCAGGTGCCTGTAGTCCCAGCTACTAGGGAGGGTGAGGCAGGAGGATGGCTTGAGCCCAGGAGTTTGAGTATGAGACCTTGGCACTCTTGTGTGGGTGACAGAATGAGACTCTGTCTCAACAATAAATAAAAATTAAAAAATAATAAATATGCTATTCAAATACTGTCACATCTGCTTTAAGGCGTTTGTCAGAGTGACCATGAAACAGAGAACTAGCATTTCACTGAATTTACAGAACTGGTCATACAACTTTTTGGTGCCTGCTGGCTTCTAAATGTTTATTTGATGGCTGAATTCAGCCTGAGGCTTCCCTTCATTATAACATTCCACCTAATAATGACATCCTGGGGGAGGAGAGAAGCTTGGTGGCTGCCACCTAGTTCTGTTGTGTGTTCACCATGGGCCAGGCACAGGGTGTGCAGCTCGTCCTTTGAAAAGGTTTTTCAGAAGCCCTGTGGCTGGAAGAAAGCTTGGACCTGTTATCAAAGGTCCTTATTGTAGCAGATGGGACCCAGTTATTGTATTTCTATATATTGGCTCTTTATTATGAATAATAAGACTCCTCAGCTGTCATATCAGAAGGACTTTTAACCCTGACTTTATGGCACCGAGCTAGGGAATGAGGTGAAAGGGGACTCCTTGCAACTCCAGGAGGCGTTTTTGTTTTTATTATTTTCATTTACTTATTCATTTATTTTAGAGACAGATTCTCACTCTGTCAACCTGACTAAGTGTTGTGGCGTCATCATAGCTCAGAGTAACCTCAAACTCTTAGGCTCAAGCAGTCCTCCTGCCTCAGCCTCCCAAGTAGTTGGGACCACAGGCGCCCACCACCACACCCAGGTAGTTTTTCTACTCTTAGTAAAGATGGGATCTCAGTCTTGCTCAGGCTGTTCTAGGACTCCTGAGCTCAAGGGATTCTTCCACTTCAGCCTCCCAGAGTGTTGGGATTACAGGCGTGAGCCACTGCACCTGGCCTCCAGGAGCCATTTTAAAAATGTGCCTGTGTTTAAGTTTCACATGCGTGGTGGAATCACTTTCACCTTTTTGAATGACACTGAAAGTCACACTGAAATCCCTACAGCCAGCAGAGCCATGGGGGCTGCAATTTCTACCCCCGAGTGCAAAGTGTTCTTTTTAACTTCAGAAAACAGAAAACCTCCTCCCCTCCAATTTCTGTTTACATGGAGGTTGATATTTTATTCGTTTGTTCTTTCAGTATCTCTAAGTGCCACCACCCAGGGTGGCCTGCACACTGCTTTTTTCTTCTCCCTGTCACACGTCTTTATGCCACATGCACGAAAAGAAGCAACTCCACACGTAACCTCTGTGTCGGTCAGCTTTCCTTTCCTAAGTGACAAAATGCTTACTCCTTGCTGTTAACTACACTGTGAGATTCCTTTTGAGAACCCCGCAAATAAAAATATATAACCATTATATATTTGCTAAGGATTAGGAAACTTTATACTCATTAAAATTCTAGACTCTTTAAAAACATCAACAGTCACCAAATGATCCAGTTGAGAGCCAAAAAAGCATTGTTGTTGTAGGATGACCAATTTTAGATGTGATCTGAATAACGTTTAGACTCTCCAAGTCTGTGAAACATGAACTTGCCATGTGAAGATTCTGGGTTTTGTTTTTTCTTTTTCTTTCTCTCTCTCTCTTTTTTTCTGTCTGTTTCTGTCATTCAGGCTAGAGCAGCGTGGCATAGTTCACAGCAATCTCGATCTCTTGGGCTCAAGTGATCCTCCCACCTCAGCCTCTAGTACAGTGGTTCTCAATCTTCCTAATGCCTTCCTAATGACCTTTTAGCACAGTTTCTTATGTTGTGGTGTCCCCCAACCATAAAATTATTTTTGTTGTTACTTCATAACTGTAATTTTGCTACTGCTAGGAATCGTAATGTAAATATCTGATATGTAGAATGGTCTTACGTGACTCCTGTGAAAGGCTCATTCAACCCCTAAAGGGGTTGAGAACTGCTGCTCTAGTAGCTGGGTCTACAGGCTCCCACCACCATGCCTAGCTAGTTTTTTAATTTTTTTTTTTTTGAGACCGTGTCTCACTCTGTTGCCCTCAGTAGAGTGCTGTGGTGTCACAGCTCACAGCATCCTCAAACTCTTGGGCTTAAGCGATTCTCTTGCCTCAGCCTCCCAAGTAGCTGGGACTACAGGCGCCTGCCACAACACCTGGCTATTTTTTGTTGCTTCTGTCATTGTTGTTTAGCAGACCTGGGCCAGGTTTGAACCCACCATCCCCGGTGTATGTGACCAGTGCCCTAACCGCCTAGCTACAGGTGCTGAGCCTAGTTTTTCTATTTTTAGTAGAGACAGGGTCTTGCTCTTGCTCAGGTTGGTCTCAAACTACTGAGCTCAAGGGTTCCACCTCCCTCAACATCCTAGGGATTACCTGTGTGAGGCAAGGCACCCATCCTTAAAGCTTCTGTTTTTCTGATTCACACTCATAACTATAACATGAGTGTGTCCGTGTGTGTGTCATGGGTAGGTGTGCACTGCACAGGGCTGACAACAACTCACTACTCCCACGAAAAGTCATGCAGAGAGAGGTACCATCGATTTAAATATTTTTTTTTTTTTAATTTTCACTTTGACCTGAGCTTTTTAACCACTCTGTGGTCAAACCAACATGAACATAGTGTCACACAGATCAGTCATGTGTGAAATGATGTCACAAAGGTGTTACAGGACAGCAAACAACACTTTCAGAGAGGGCCTTTGCTCTTTGTCAGCGGCAAAGTAAATGTTTCCTTCGGAGGGCAAATCCCTTTTTTTTGAAAGGCCAGAGGGTGGGGACCGAGAGGGTGACTGCCGGGTTAGGATTGATGCCAGTGGACTGCAGACAAGTTGTACTTATAAGGCCTTGGGCTGATCCAGCTCCAAGTAGTGCTGTTTAGGAAAGCTGAGGAGAGTTTTCTGGAAGCATCAAAAACTACAGTGATCTTTCTTTCAGACAGACTTTCCTCATTTACCATTGAGTTTGATGTTGTAGAAAGATTCCCGGATTAGAATCAGAACCTCTGGATGAATTTGACCTAGGAACCCTGCTACTGTCTATTTACCTAAAGGTAAAAAAGACATTTTATCCAAAAGACATGTGCGCTTGAATGTTTATAGCAGCTTAATTCACAGTTGCAAAGATGTGGAAATAACCCAAGTGCCCATCAGCTCATGAGTTGATGGACAGAATGTGGTATATATACCATGAAGTATACTCAGCCATCTTGAGTGATGTATCACAATAATGGAGAAACCAACACCACATGTTCCCAATACTAAGTTGGAACTAGTTGATCAGCACCCATGTGCATATATGGAAGCAAAACCCAGCAGAAATCAACTAGGTGGAAGGAGGGAGAAGGGGTTAGGTTAATTCACACCTAGCGGTGTACCTAGCGGGTACAATGCAGTGAAGGGCACATTTAACAATTTTTGCTTAAAATGCACAAAAGCAAATTATGTAACCAAAACATGTGTCCCCCAGTAACATCCTAAAATTAAAAAGAAAAAGAAACAGGATGAGATGCTCCTTATTTAATCACCATGGAGGAGGAGAAATAACCTTCTCCCCCATGCTAGGCTCATGGCTGAGGCCTCTGTAACAGACAAGAGTAGAATGCCAAGAGCATACAAATTGATTTAATGCAAGTTTTATGTAACATGAGAGCCTTCAAAATGAAAACCCAAAGAAACAGTCAAGCCTGCGGTACAGTGCCTCACGCCTGTAATCCCAGCACCCTGGGAGGCCAAGCTCGGAGGATCCCTTGAGCTGGGGAGTTTGAAAGCAGCTTGAGCAAGAGTGAAACCCTGTCTCTACTAAAAATAGAAAAACTAGCTGGGCGGGCTTGGTGGTAGGTGCCTGTAGTCCCAGATGCTTGGTAGGCTGAGGCAGGAGGATCTTTGAGCCCAGGAGTTTGAGGTTGCCGTGAGCAATGATGATATAGCACTCTGCCCAGGGTAACTATATCATTAAAAAAAAAACCCTCAGGTACAATGGTTTGAAGTTTTGAAACATCTGTGCTGAGGACACATTGTAGAAGAGAATGCATACACATTTCCAGGGCCAGAATATCTATTATTGTGATTCTCTGGAAGCCTTTTCCTATTTCTCTGATTTTCTTCCATCTTTTGCTGTAGTTTCCTTCAACCCATGTCATCATTTATGTATGCACTAATTTATTAATATGGTAAAGCAATACATGATCAATATGTGTATTATTAATAAAGTAACTGGTATTTTATAAATGTATTTAATAATGAAAGAAAGGTCATCAATTATATAATTATAGGTAATCAATCAACAATAAAATAAATGAATTGATTTTGTCATGTTTATTTATGATTCTTTTTTCTTTTTTTCTTTTTTTTTTTTGTTGAGATAGAGTCTCATTATGTCACCCTTGGTAGAATGCCGTGGCATCATTGTTCACAGCAACCTCAAACTCTTGGGCTTAAGCGAGTCTCTTGCCTCAGCCTCCCTAGTAGCTGGGACCACAGGCGCCCACCACAACATCTGGCTGTCTTTAGTTGTTGGCAGGCCCAGGCTGGATTCAAACCTGGCACTCTAGTGTATGTGGCTGGCACCCTAGCTGCTGAGCTACAGGCAGTGAGCCAGATTATTTTTCTTTTTCTTTAGACAGAGTTTCATTACGTTGCCCTCAGTAGAGTGTCGAAGCGTCACAGCAACCTTAAATTCTTGGGCTTAAGTGATTCTCTTGCCTCAGCCTCCCAAGTAGCTGGGACTACAGGTGCCCACCAAAACACCCAGCTATATTTTTGTTGTTGTTCTCATTGTTGTTTAGCAGGCCCAGCCGGTTTCAAACCTTCGAGCCCCAGTGTATGTGGCCAGCACCCTAACCACTGAATTATGGGTGCTGAGCCTTATTTATGATTCTTTCAAAGGCTTCTCTCCACATAGTACCTGTTCACCAATTGCCTTATTCACTTGACAATCTGAGAAATCATTTACTGGAGTGGTAGTTGCTCTGCAGAGGAACAGGCCGAACATCCCAAAAGGGTGTTTATGCTTAACTCACAGGTAAGTAATTTCTTTAAGCCATCTTGCAGAAACTCCCACCCATTCTTTGTGCTCCTTAGTAAGTAACCAATAGTATTTGCACCACTGGTGGGTCATCCGATCCTCCCACCGACTAGGCAGGGAGATCAGAGAAGTAAGGAAAGTGAGTTGCAGAGAATTTAAGTTGCAGAGAAGGGCTTGAAACTAAATCTTCCCCTCATAAATCCTGCCCCTTTCATTCTACACTAAGGAGGAGGGCACAGGGCTTTGCAGAGTTTAGCTGAATTTGATGATAAAAGCCACAAAGCTATTACCTCCTAAGCGAGAAAATTCAGAACTCTCCATGTGCCCATTTTGTTATGCTGTAACATTGCGAGCATCCCAGCAAAATGGTTCCATGCTGTCTCTGTGTGTGGAGTGAGGAGGTGGGTTGAGTGAGGCAGTGGGAAGAGGAGGATGTTGGAGAAAGGGTCACATGCCCACCCTTGGCCAGAAAGCGAGGTGCCCACACTTGGGTTAGCAGCCTCAGAGGCAGGGACTCTCCAGAGTCCTCTTGCCCCTCTCAGCGTTGGAGGGGACCAGGGGGCTTCCCAAGGCTGGCATCCTTCTGTGGTTCATTTAGCATCTCAAGACCTAACAAGAGGCTGGCCGTGGGGGCTCATGCCTGTAATTCTAGCACTCTGGGAGGTTGAAGCGGGTGGATTGCCCTGTACCAGGTTCAAGACCAGTCTGAGCAAGAGCAAGACCCCATTTCTAAAAATAGCTGAGCATTGTGGCAGGTGCCTATAGTCCCAACTACTTGGGAAGCTGAGGGGAGAATCACTTGAGCCCAAGAGTTTGAGGTTGCTGTGAGCTATGACAGCATAGTACTCTACCAAGTGTGACAAGGTGAGACTCTGTCTCAAAAAGAAAAGAAAAGAAAAAAAAAAAAAGATCAAACCAGAGAGGTGCCCTGTGCACCCATGCAAAGAGCAGCAGAGTGCCTCTTTTCTGGTCTCTTTTGTGGCCACACTGCATCGGAGGTCCTAAGGTTAGGCCAAGTCCCACCTTCCCATCATCACTTAGTCTGTGCTCACCTGGGTCTGAAGTTTTAGTATTTATCTGCTATTGTGCCTCACCTTGGAGTCCATCTAAGTGCCAGAATAAGTGACCCCCTACAGCTCCAAGTCCCCTTTTTTTGAGCCTCCCTGGCTGCTGGAAACTGCAGGAAGGAAGTAAAGATCTTTTCCTAGGACCCTCAGAGGCACACAGCCCTGCCACCACCTAGATTTATTTTCTATTTTGTTTATGTTGAGACAGTCTCACTCTGTCGCCCTGGGGAGAGTGCTGTGGTGTCATCATAGCTCACAGCAACCTCAAACTCCTGGACTCAAGCAATCCTCTTGCCTCAGCCTCCCGAGTAGCTGGGACTACAGGCGCCTATCACCATACCACGGTAGTTTTTCTATTTTTATTAGAGATGGGGGGTCTCACTCTTGCTCAGGCTGGTCTTGAACTCCTGATTTGCTCAGGCTGGTCGTGAACTCCTGAGGTCAAGGGAGCCTCCCGCCTTGGCTTTCCAGAGTGCTCATGATACAGGGTTCCCCCATTCAAGGCTAGACAGGGGACCCCAGTTTTCCTAGGCTTGGGAGAGTTCATGAAGGGAACGCCCTGACCTTTTGCCCTGAGCTGGAGGGTCTGCATTCATTCCTTTGTCAATAACACTCATTAACATTGAAAACATGTTTCCACCTGCCAAGTCCTGGCCAAGTATAATTCTCAAGACCTAATACCTCTAGATAAACAGCCCACACAGAAACTCCCCACTTGGTCTTTCCCCTGCCAGAAGCTCTGGTGCTTTTTACTTCTTCTGCATTCCGTTCTAACAAAATCCTATCTTAACACTGATCTGTGGTCCGTTTATTCCTCAAATCCCTGAGACCAAGGACCTATTTTGAAGAGAGAAATTCTGGTAACACTGGGATCACAGTTCTGAGCCACCACACCTGGCTGACACCTAGATTTTAAACTCCAGCCCATGGAAGTGACAGAGAACACATTTTTGTCATTTTCAGCCACCCTGTCTTGGTGCTACGTCACAGCAGCTCCAGGAGACTCGGTTCCCGTGAATCCAGGCAGAAATAGAGCTGCCAGCACAGGTTCAGGGTGTGCACACACAGGCTTTGACCTCCTTTTGAATTGACTTTGTTTATTACACTGGTTTCAGGTTTATGGCAAAATTGAGCAGGAAGACCAGGGAATACCCCATGTCTTCTGCCCCCACATATGCGCAGCCTGCAGGCTCCCCCCATATAGTGCCCTCAGGCACCAGGGGCATCTTTGTTACCAGTGACGGATCTGCGTTTCCACATCACTGTCACCCAAAGTGTAGTTTTCAATAGGCTCATTCTTGGTGTCACCACTTTCCTTCTGGTGACAGGTTTTACAGATCTGTCTTAACTTCCCCAAGCCCTGGGGTGTTGAAAAGAGCTATGATGACTGATGTAGAGATAAGGACACTCAAAGAAGCAGCTATTAAAAAGTGAATCCAGAGGGCTGGGTGCAGTGGCTCATGCCTATAATCCACTTTGGGAGACCAAGGCAGGTGGATTGCCTGATCTCATAATTTTGATACCAGCCTGAGCCAGAGTGAGACTTTGTAAAAGCCGGGTGTTGTGGTGGGCACCTATAGTTTCAACTACTTGGGAGGCTGAGGCAAGAGAACCACTTAAGCCCGAGAGTTGGAGGTTGCTGTGAGCTGTGACGCCACGACACTCTAATGAGGGAAACAAAGTGAGACTCTGTCTCAAAAAAAAAAAAAAAAAAGTAAATCCAGGACTGAAACCCAGATCTTGTGTCTCTAAATCCAGTGGTAACGTTTTTTCTTTTTAATACTATGATGATGCAGCTTTTTGGACTTGTGTTTAAGTACCTGTCACTCTCACACACACACAGGGCTTTACAGGCTGTACCCGATGGTTCTTTAGATCCTGCACAGCCGTGGCACACAGTAGGGGCTTAATAGATGTCTATTACATTGAGGTGGGAAGCTCTTTGGAGCGCAGAAGTGCCTCTCTGGGTGTGGGGTCAACACTCCCCCTAGCACGCACCCTCTACTGGGGCAAAACAGGACACTTGGTTTCTGTTGCTTTGGTGGTAACTGCCCAAGGGCCTAGGAGAGGAAGTCAGAGAAAAGCCTATCAAAGCCCACCCAGAGCAGCAGGGAAATTCCGTGTCTTCAATGCAGGTGGGAGCCCTGCTCTGTGGTGAGCCATCTGCCTGTCCTGCTGTGCCTGTGAAGCACCCACCCATGGAAAGATGACCCATCAGGACTGCTCTGAGCTGCTGCAAATGTCAGTAGCAGCCCCTGTTGTCAGCTAAAGGTCAGCAAATGAGTTCCCTGGCATTTGGGGTCTGCAGAGGCAAACGTGTACTGTCAAGGCCTTCAGGGCCAGCACTGGGTACTTCTTTTTTGTTTTGAGACAGAGTCTCACTCTGATGCCCTGGGTAGAGTGCTGTGGCATCATCATAACTCACAGCAACACCCAACTCCTGGATCCAAGCTATCCTCCTGCCTTAGTCTCCTGAGTAGCTGGGACTATAGGGGCCCACCACAACGCCTGGCTAGCTTTTCTATTTTTAGTAGAGATGAGAGTCTCATTCTTCTTCAGACTGGTCTTGAAGTATTGAGCTTGAGGGATCCTCAGCCTCCCAGAGTGCTGGGATTACTGGCTTGAGCCACCATGCCCAGCAAGTCCTTCTAATTGGCTTCTGCAGACCCAGTGCCAGGCTGGGCCCAGACGGTGATGGTGGCCAGGGCTCAGCTGGCCTTGTTCATGCACTGTCCCTGTCTGGCTTGCAGGCTGGGCTTTGGGAGCCTGCCTCTCCTCCCTGTAACGCTGCATTCAGCGCACCTGCACATACTCTGAGAAGTGACAAAAATAATGAGATCAAGAAGACTGGATTCAAATAGATGTTTTTACTTTGCACAGACTATGCCTCAGGCAGTGGAGAGAGCCAGCCAGACCTATGGAGCCCCTCCTCTGCCTCCTGTTCCCTGTAGGAAGGGTGTTATCTATCCTCTGGGCCCCGGTCCTCCCTCTGATTCTTTCCAAGTGGCCTTTGTGTCTTTGCATTGCTCTGCTTTGCTCTCAGAGACGACAGAAATGTGAACGAGAGAGAAACGAGGTACAGATGCCTTTGGCTCCTTCCCTGACATCACAGAATGACTGAGACAGGCTAGCAGTTTTGAGGAATGATGAAAAGCATGTAGTTCCCCCGTCCCCCACTAACTTCCAAGAACTAGTGGCAGATTCTAGGAGGGTGAAGATGGTCTGGGCTTAAAAATACTAGCACAGGGGTCGGTGCATATAGCTCAAGTGGCTAAGGCGCCAGCCACATACACCAGAGCTGACGGGTTCGAATCCAGCCCAGGCCTGGACAACTACAAGCATAAAATAGCTGGGCGTTGTGGTGGGCACCTGTAGTCCCAGCTGCGTGGGAGGCTGAGGCAAGAGAATCACTTAAGCCCAAGAGTTGGAGGTTGCTGTGAGCTGTGAAGCCAAGGCACCCTACCCAGGGGGACAGCTTGAGGCTCTGTCTCAAAAAAAAAAAAAAAAAAAAAAAACAGTAGCACAGCACATGTGTTGAGGAGATAAGACCCACGAAAAGGATAAAATAGGAGCTGGTCTGTGGGTATTTCCTAAATCACACAAAAGATGTCACTCAGCAAGGTTCAGCCCTTGGCTGCCACCTGCCCTGCAGCTGAAGCTCACAGGATTTCCCCCAACTCATAACATCCACAAAAGGCAGTGAGGTGAGTCGTACCCCTGTAGTCTCACTTTGCCAGAGGGAAATTTCTAGAACCCAGGCCTGATCGTGCAGATCACTCCTTGAAGTTCACTTGTTAGTTTCCAGACCCAGGGGTTACATAGACCCTCACCACTGCGTTCCATGTTATCTCTACACCAAATTACTTGTCACGTTCCACATAGACTGTTGGGCTTTTTCCCCCTCAACCAACTCTCTTCTCTAAAAGATTCAGGCTTTGGATTGGGCACGGTGGCTCATGCCTATAATCCCAGGACTCTGAAAGGCTAAGGCTAGAGGATTGCTTGAGCTCAGGAGTTCCAGACCAGCCTGAGCAAGAGTAAGATCCCATCTCTATTAAAAATAGAAAAACTAGGGCGGTGCCTGTGACTCAGCGAGTAGGGCACCAGCCCCATATACCAAGGGTGGCGGGTTCAAACCCAGCCCTGGCCAAATTGCAAAAAGAAAAAATAGCCAAGCATTGTGGTGGGTGCCTGTAGTCCCAGCTACTCAGGAGGCTGAAGCAAGAGAATCGCCTAGGCCCAGGAGTTGGAGGTTGCTGTGAGCTATAACACCACAGCACTCTACCAAGGGTGATAAAGTAAGACTCTGTCTATACCAAAAAAAATAGAAAACCTAGCCACATGTGGTGGTGGGCACCTTGAATCCCAGCTACTGGGGAGGCTGAGGTAGGAGGATCACTTGAGCCCAGGAGCTTGAGGTTGCTGTGAGTTATGATGATGCTATGGCACTCTACTCAAGGCCTAGAATGAGATTCTGTTTTAAAAAACAAAAACAAAACAAAAAACCAAACAGATTCAGTCTTTGGAAGACTCCTGGAAGGGCTGCCCAGTGCTACCTGTGCCCACCTGAGTTGGGGCCTGATGTCTACAAGTCCGACCCAGCACTAAGCACAAGATTTTAGTTATCTTCTTCCTGCTCTGCATCCTCAAGCATCTCCCTCCTACTCCTCAGAGTACAAATTCTTCTTTCAATAAATATGCATCATGCTCCCTTTGGGTCCCAGTTGCTATGCTAAGTTCTGTAGAAGCAGTGGCAAAAACTCCCAAAATACATGACTGCTGCCGGATTAGTTTCCCAGGGTAACAGAGCCCCACAAGCTGGAGAATGTCCTGTCTCACGGTTCTGGAGGTTGGAAGTCCGACATGGAGGTGTCAGCAGAGTTGGTTCCTTCCAAGGCCGAGAGGGAGAATCTGTTCTGGGCCTCTGTCTGGCTTCTGGTGGTCTGGGGGTGATTTTCAGAGGTCCTTGTCCTGTAGGAGCCTTGCCTTAACCCCTGCCTCTGTATTCATACAGCTTTCTCCCTGTGTGTCAGCCTCCAAACTTCCCCTCTTTAGAAGGACCCTAGTTATATTGGATTAGGTATAATCCACCCTAAGGGCCTAATTTTACTTCATTAGCTCCATAAAAACCAAATCTCCAAATAAGGTTATGTTCTACTAGGGAAGACTTCAACATGTGGATTTTTTTTTTTTTTTTTTTTTTTTTTTGAGATAGAGTCTCACTCCCTTTCCCTGGGTGGAATGTGGTGGTGTCATAGCTCACGGAAACCTCAGACTCCTGGGCTCAGGTGATCCTCCTCCTTTGACCTCCCGAGCAGCTGGGACTACAGGAGCCCACCACAATGCCCAGATAGTTTTTAGAGACAGGGTCTCACTCTTGTTCAGGCTGGTCTTGAACTCCTGAGCTCAAGCAATCCACCACCTTGAACTCCCTGAGTGCTGGGATTACAGGTGTGAGCCACTGCACCTGGCAACATATGGATTTTTAAGGGACTCATGTCAGTGCCTAGAACCAGTGTCAGGAGTCTAGTGGGCAAGGAGGCAGTGCAAGAGGATGCACAGATGCCCGTAAGCATACGCTAAGCAGCCTACCGATCTGATGTGTTAGCTAGGACAGGCTTCCTGTGGACGGTGACTGACTCTGAACACCAGAACAAGTTGGAATTACCCAGGTAATGGGAAAGCAAGCACGGGGAATGGTGTTTGGAGCTGAGAGAACAGCATAGGGAAAATCCCTGATGCAACAAGGAATATGGCTCCTTTGAGAAGTGGAGAACTTTCATGTAGATAGTTCTGGGGGGACAAGGCTGTAGGAAGGGAAGGCCTGGGTTTCCAGGGGGTTCCTTTGGTGCCATAACGAGGTAAATTAGACTTCCTGAGGGCAGGAAGAATTGGTTGAGTGGTTTAAAGCAGGGGACTAACATGATTACTGTCAGCCTTCCAGAAGACCCCAGGCTAGGAAAAATTGGGAAGTTATAGCCACACTCAAAATGTGCCCAGGTGCAGAGGAAGCCGCAAAGCCACAGGGAATCCTCATCTCCAGGACAGGCTGAGCAGAGAGGAAGCAGGGGAGGTGTAGAGGGAGGTCAGGAAAAGCTCTCTGGCTGTAGCCAGAGGCCTCCACTCTGAGGAGCCAGGGGGCTGGTCTGCACCTATGCTGATACGTTCTCGGGTTTGAACAGAGTTCATGTTTTGCTTTGTTGTTGCTTTTTTTTGAGGCAGAGTCTCACTTTCTTTCCCCTGGTAGAGTGCAGTGTATTACAGCTCACAGCAACCTCAAACTCTTACCTCAAACTCTTGCCTCAAGCGATCCTTTTGCCTCAGTCTCCTAAGTAACTGAGACTACAGGTACCCACCACAACGTCTATTTTTTTTTTTTTTTTTTTTTAAGGGATGCGCTCTCAATCTTGTTCAGGCTGGTCTTGAACTTGAGAACTCAAGTGATCCACCTGTCTCGGCCTCCCATAGTGCTGGGATTTCTGGTGTGAGCCATGGCACCCAGCCTGCTGCTGCTGTTCTTGTTGAGGTGATGTGAAATAGACTGAGCCTCACTGCAGGATGTCATTGTCCTAACAGCCAGCTGTGATTCCTTCCCTCTGATGGGGTGCTCTCCCCGGGTTATAAAATTATCACATACATAGAAATCTCCCCAGGTTATAAAATTATCACATGCATAGAAGTGGGGGCTTTCTCAGGAAGGGACCTGATGTCATATCCAGGACAAACAGGGAAGGTCCTTTTTAGCTATACTGGACTCCTTTAAAACTATAATGGTTTATTAAAAATGTGTATGACCTAGTGTGCCCCCTTGACTACTTTTGAAAATGTCACCCACACACAGACATCTGTCTCTATTGTGAGACTAGATGAAGTGCTAGGCACACAGGCAGATGGATGCAGTTAATTCCCATAACTGCCTTCAAAGTAGGAGCTAATGAGACTGCCATTTTACAGATGAGAAAGCTGAAATTCAGGACACTGGGCTGATGACAAAGCTGCACGATAAGGGTGAAGCTGGGATTTGGACCCACCATTAAGGATTCTAGGCTAGAGTCTGTGTGGCAAAATGCTCTTGCTAGTTCACCTGAAGTTCAGTATATGAGATCAGACAATTAAGTTCAAGAACTCATCCTAGAAAAAGTGCTACATACCTCACTGTTATCACTATTGTCACCTTTGAAGTACTCCCCTTAGCCATCTGGTGACCATAGTGATATTCAACAAAGAGATATGTAGCACTTTTTCTAGGATCAGTTTACAAAATTAATTGCCTGACTTTGTATACATACTATTCCTGTTTTAAATAATATAAGTTTATTTATAAGGTCTGACAATTAAGCTCATGAACTCATCACTATGCCCAGAATTGATTAAAAAAATTGCAAAAATTTGTTGAATTGTGCATCAAAATAGTTTCTGTGAGGAGCGTAGCAGACAAGTAAACATTGAGAGAAAAACAGGAAAAACTTAACTAAAAATCTTGGCCAACAACTCACGGCTCTTGCATCGTGACAGCATACCAGCTCACTCGGCACTGTGAGATTTTTAGGCAGTAAACAAATACCTGTATGGGAACATCCTCCCTACTCACCTGATTGGCCCCCAATGACTTTTTTCTTTACCCCAAAATAAATATTGAAAGGAAGGCCTTTTGATGACATTCAGGACAGCAAGGGTAATAGGACACCAGCCCTGGTATTCCAAAAAAATAGTTTCAAAATTTTATTTGAAGGGTGGACTAGGTGCTGGCATCGGTGCATAGCCTCTTCTCAAGGGGAGTACCTAGAAGGTAACCATGGTAATATTCAGCAGGGAGACATGGAGCACTTTTTCAGGAACGAGTTCCCAAACTTAACTGTCTGACCTCATACATACAGTTCCCATTATGTGTGTTTATTGTATTACCAACGAGCTTTCTAGTTCTAGTGGTGAGTGACCGTTTACCTAGAAAAATAAACTTTCAAGAAATTGATCAAGCCAAGATTCGCTTGTTGTCTTGGGGACAAAAGAAGGATCCCTAAAAGTTAAGGGCTGCAGTGACCCCTCCAGCGGGAGGTGCAAAGCCCCAGTTCCAGCCATTGAGACAGCAGGGCCAGTCCTGGGTGTCCAAGCCCGAGTGTCCCATGTGCCAGGTGCAGTCAGGGCGGACGCAGTTGAAGGCCTTTGTACTCAAGCCTTTTGTTCTTTTTTTTAGGGGGTGTGGAGATCGTAGATTGCCAAGAATTACATATATACACCGGACAAAAGGTGGCGTTGAGGAGACTTGCCATTTCCCCTGCAGTATAGCTACCGCCCCTGGATACCGTCTTCAAAACAGATTAGTCAGGGGGGGCGGGTTGGGGATCCCAGGCCCAACGCTAACGAAGTCTGACGCTACCCAGGGGCAGTCCTTAAGGGTAACCTGCAGTTTTCAGGGCAAAACACGTAAAAGCCTCCCCTATGACCTTCCAATGTTCCACCAACGTCCCTGAAAAAGAAATCCGCCACATCAATCCAATCAGGACTGTCAGCCTATCTGCCTAGGAGGGATCTCTGGCAACTCTGCAGCCGGCGTCACTGCAGAGCGCCGCGCTGGGCCCGCAGCAGGGAGGTGCAAACGCCTCTCTCCCGCGCGTAAAAGCACTGTGTGCGCGCGCCGGGTCCCGAGACAGCCTGCTCTCCGTTACGGAGCTGCTGTTGGCTTGTTGTTATTGTTGTTGTTAAAGAAAACAGAAGCTGAACCCAACGCCTTCGCAAGCGGCCCACAAATGTTCCCCACTTGGCACTTTCCCGGAACTCGGCAGAGCAGTTATTCCTCAGGAACCGTAGCCGGAAGGAACTAGGTCTGCGCCGGCGTCGGCATGGTGCATCCCGGGAGTTGTGGTCCGCGCAGGCACAGTAGGTCTGCGCGGGCGTCGGCATGGTGCATTCTGGGAGTTGTGGTCCGCGCAGGCACAATCAGGAAGCGGGGGCGCACCGGAACCCTGCTGAGAGGAGACTGCACGGTGTCCGGGACGGCGAAGCTTGGGTATGACGTCACGTCTTCCTTCCTGTCCCCCGGTTTCCATGAGGACCCAGTTCTAGGACCTTCACGAATATCAAAAATCTGCGGGTGCTCCATAAAATGGCGTCATATTTGCATATAACCCAGGCACATTCCCGTGCACTTTGAATCTCCAAATGACTTACAATGCAGCGTGACTGCCATGTAAATAGTTATACTGTGTTTAGGGAATAATGATAAGAAAAAAGTCTACATGTTCAATACGGAGGCAGTTTTTTCTTTTTTGAGACAGTGTCTCAAGCTGATGCCCGGGTAGGGTGCTGTAGCATCACAGCTCACAGCAACCTCAAACCCTTGGCTTAAGCGATTCTCCTGCCTCCGCCTCTCAAGTAGCTGGGACCACAGGCGCCCGTCACAACGCCCGGACATCCTTTGGTTGTAGCTGTCATTGTTCTACGAGCCCGGGCTGGATTCGAAGCCGCCACCTCTAGCGTATGTGGCTGGAGCCCTAGCTGCTTGAGCTACAGGCGCCGAGCCCGCAATTTCTTTTTTGTATTTTAGATACTCGGTTGGTCGAATCCACCTAGGCGGACCCTACAGCGGGGGAGGACCGGCCGGGCAGATGGGGTCAGAGCGTGGGCGCTGCGGCCAGGAGACCCGTATAGCTTGGCTAGGGGATCTCCACGGATGCCTGCGGCTCGGGGTGACGTGATTTGGGGACGGTGAGTGTTTGGAACAGGTTGAGATGGCCCCCAAGTGGCCAGAGCGGAGCGAAGGATAATCCCCACGGTCTATTTGCAAACAGCGCTATGAACCGGGGCAGAACACTGCAGAATCCAAGGAGGCGTGCGGCCCGGACTCTCTCTGTTATTTACCTTAAGAAGACAGCATTTTTGAAAAATTTTGGCCTCTTTAAAAACATAACCCTCCCCCCAAAATACCCAAAAACTCTTCCCCGAAATAAGAACCACCAAGCCATATTATGTATGAGACATGGGAACAAATAAAAAGTATTGCGAAGTTTGGAAGCATATACAGCAAAATATTACAATTAATTTTCTTTGGATGAGAAGATTATATTTAATCATTCCTATTGGGTAAGTTCCCAGTAATGAAATTGGTATTCAGTCGCTACTGTTGTTCTCAATTTTACTTACAACCTTAACTGTTTCAACCAGTTTTTATCTAGACCTACAGTTTTATTTCAGAGATTAATATATATGTAGGTGACCACATTGTGTGTAAATTATTTCCATGTGCTCTGTATTAAGTGGGAAATTCCTCACAGATTCTAACAAGTAGTGGTTTTTTGTTATGTTTTGCTTCTAAAGGCTATGGTAATTTTTTATCTTTCCATGAACTTTCATTATTGTACCACAGAAGACACCTAACTGAATCCTTGCACTTTTGGAGGCTCAGGTGGGAGGATCACTTGAGTCAGGAGTGGGAGACCACCCTGAACCAAGAGCAAGACCCCGTCTCTACTAAAAATAGAAGATTAGCTAGGCATGGTGGCCAGCACCTGTCATATCAGCTGAACTCAGGAGGCTATTTTGAACCCAGGAGTTTGAGGCTGCAGTGAGCTATGATGATGCCACTGTATCCCCCTATTTGGGGCAATAGAGCAAGATTCTTACTTAAAAAAAGTTTTTTTTCAGTTGTTTTAAACCACTTACTTTGTGGTAACTTGCTATGGTGGTCCTAGGAAACTACAGTATACATGGTATAAATACAGATTGAGCATCCCTAATCTGAAAATCCAAAATTCAAAATGCTCCAAAATCCAGAACTTTTTTTTTGAGACAGAGTCTCACTAGGTCACCCTGGTAGAGTGCTATGGTGTCATAGCTCACAGCAACCTTAAACTCTTGGGCTTAAGCAATTCTCTTGCTTCAGCTTCCCAAGTAGCTGACACTACAGGTGCCCGCCACAACAACTATTTTTTGGTTATAATTGTCATTGGTGTTTGGCAGGCCTGGGCTGGATTTGAATCTGCCAGCTTCAGTGTGTGTGGCTGGCGCCCTAGCTGCTGAGCTACAGGTGCCAAGCCAGAAGAATCCAGAACTTTTTGAGCACTGACATGACACCATAAATGAAGAATTCCACGTCTGATTTTATGTGACGGGTCACAGGCAAAAGATAGTACAGACTTTGCTTCACATACAAAATTATTAAAAATGTGTAAATTCCCTTCAGTATATATAGGATATATATATGAAACATAAAGGAATTTTGTGTTTACGGTTGAGTCTTACCCGTAAAATGTATCATTATACATATATATATACACACACACACACACAAATATTCCAAAATCTGAAAAAAATCCAAAATCCTTTGGATTTTGTCCCAAGCATTTCAGATAAGGAATACTCAACCCATCCACCATGGCCAGGTGGCAGTGACTTCCTTGAATGCAGAGTGGGGAAAGTATGTGCCTCTCTTCTCATGGGCCAGTGTAGATGGCTCCCAAACACCACTGAGCAGAAGCTTGGAGCCAATCTTAGGAAGAGAGAGTTCCAAGTTTGTTCAGAAGAATTTGAGATAGGTTTGAAGGAAAACTTTCAATGAAGAATTATCACCCCTAGACATTGTCTTATTTTGTGTATGTTCTCTTTACCTTTTTAAATCTCCATGTTTGGCTAAAGGGGTACTTTGACCTAATTCAATTCTAAAGAAACAGGCAAGATCATAAATGCAAAAGTACCTGATAACTATTCTAATACTAATGACGACATGAGGAAACGGTTCAAGTTACTCTGTTGAGACACTCCTATGTACATGAAGACTGTTTCAGCTAGGAGTTTTAAAGCCACTCAGCATTGAAATATCCTGGATCACAGGTGACAAACACACAGTGACATTGGACACAAATAGAAGTGTCAGGACAGTAGAGTCTTTGTATAGAACCTCTCCTCCTGATTCCTGTCCTCTGGTGGGGAATTAGGCTTAGACTGGGTTCAAATTCCAGCTCCACCACTTACGGTCTGTGTAACTTGGGATAAACTACTTACCCTTCATCAGCCGCAGGTTTCCTCTGCGTAAAAGTGATAATAACACAGGGCAAGTGTGAAGGTTGACATATGTAACTCAATACCTGGGATATGATAAGCACTCAGTAGTAACCAAGTTAAGAGCGGCAACTTCCTGATGTGGGGTTTTGAATCTAGGAGGCCCAGGGCCCCAGGGCAGAGTCCAGTGGCAGAGGCCTGCTCTTCCGCCCTGACAGCTGAGAAGGAGCAAGTGAGGTGCTGTGTGCAAGGTCCCTTCAACTAGGAGAAGCTTTGCTTCCTTCAGGAAATCTGAAGCCTGAACTCACCCATTGTGATTCACCCCTGTCCAAAGCAAATGTGCAGGGTTGACAAAGAAACATACGTTAAAGATCAGGATGGAAAACACAAGAGCGCTTCTGAGGAGGTCAGTGGTGCCCTTTGTTTCAACAGGCTCTGGAAGCCAGGCTTTGCCCAGCTTGGGGCAAGAATGTTACTTTAGGGAGGAGTCCCAGGTGGGGGTGGTTGGCTGCAGGTGGTGGCCATCTAATTACTAGGGAATTGCGTAAGAGACTTTTATCTTTTCTCCTAGAGCATTGCTGAGAACACCTTTATTCTTAAGTTTAAAATGTAAAGATAAAGACCAGGGCCAGACACAGTGGCTCGTGCTTATAATCCCAGCATGCTGGGAGGCAGGAAAATCTCTAGAGCTGAGGAGTTTGAGACCAGGCCTGAGCAACAAAGCAAGACTCTGTCTCCAAAAAAGAAATTGTAAATTAGTCAGGTGTGGTGGTGCACACTGTTGTCCTAGCTATGTTGCTTGTCTGCCTGGTGCTTGGCCCATAGTAGATAATTTAACACCATTTAACAGAAACTTAGGATTTATAACACACCTGGTAGTTTATGAGGCTTTCTCAAGTATATTATTTCTACTGATTTCTTGAAACAACTCAATTCTTACCTATTATTAGCTATTACCATCCTCCCATTAAGAAGCTTGGGTTCATGGAGCATAACTTGGCTTAAGCAGCTTAGCTGGTGTATGGTCCACCTGAGACCACACAGTTTGGATGACAAAGCTGAAAGAGAAGAGCAGCCTTCCAAGTCATAGGCTCTTTTTACTTACAGTTCTGGCAGGGGAGCCAGGAGGCCTGTGTATTTAGGTCTCGCTAGCTTTGAGATTTTGACCTTACCAGATCTCTTTTTTTCTCATCTATAAAATGAAAAGGCTACAATAAATAAGGAATTCTCAACTGTTTTATATTACCTATCTACTAATATTTCTAAACAACCCAGAGATTCCCTGATTTTCCTGCTTCCAACAGATGCCCATCTCCCTCAAAATTTAAATACCCCACAGGAATGTTTATATGGATGGTTATTTACATAGATTTCAAAGCCATTAAATTATAATGATATGATTGAAGGTATGTTATAATGCCATATTTTAAAAGCATAGCTCTACATTCCTTAATAGTCTGAAATATTGGAAAATATTGCTGAGAGTATAGTTTACAGGTATCATTATATAGCACAAAATAAATCCTGGTATTATGTAGAGGTAGGAATATATTGCCACTGACCGATTAACACATACATGTACATATAAAACTCATTCTATTAGAAACTAAATTATGGTAATACCATTGACATACACTTAATAGCTACCATTGCAAACTCAGATGAGTAATTTCATCACCAGAAAACCTATAATGGTTATTTAATCTTACTGTTGAAAAGCCTGTAATTGCATTTTACTGAATAGCACCTCAGTTCTTGGGATAAAGTTTGAAACAGCACCTGGGAGATCAGCTTTAACTTAAAAAATTTTATTTTTAGAGTTGTCGTGGTGTAAAAGTTGTTGGAAATAGGCCAGGTTTTGTGAAAAGTTTTCATTAAGTGTTTCATGTTGTCCTCACTTTAACCTCAAACAATTGCAAACTCTTCCTAAGCTGTTACAATGCTGGTTCAGCTGAAAAATCAATAAATTTCTCCTTCTCTATAAAGTCCTAAAACCACAAAACATTTGTTAACATTATTAATAGGAATGGATGGACATGGATGGGCCACCCACTATTCTCCTATTCCAGGGTCATCTGCAAAGAGGAAACATCAATTTCACTGTTTCTTGCTTACCAGGGTCAAGAGTAATCTACACCAAAATGTGGAACTGCACAGAGACAGGCCCCAGGGTGTCAGGAGGAACATATAAAAACCCAGGTGCCTTTGGCTATTGTGAGTAATGCTGCTGTGACCATAAATTTACAAATACCTGTTTGAGACCCTGCTTTCAATTCTTGTGGGTTTATACCCAGAGGTGGAATTGTTGGCTTCTGTGGCAACTCTATGTTCCAGTTTTTGAGGAAGCATCACACCATTTTCCTTAATGTCCTCAATAACCCTTATTACATTGTGGGTGTTTGATAACAGTCATTCTGCTGGCTGTGAAGTGACGTCCCATTGTGATTTTGGTTTGTATCTTCTTGGTGCTTTTGAGTATTTTACCATGTGCTTGCTGGCCATTTGTGTATCTTCTTTGGAAAAAGAATTTAGGACCTTTGCATGTTTTTTAATTGGTTTTATTACTTTTGAGTTGTAGGAATTTTGGAGTTGTAGAATATTCTAGATGTTAATGCTTTATCAAGTATAATGATATTTTCTCCCATTCTGTAGGTTTCCTTGTCAACTCTGTTGATAGTATCCTTAGAGGCACAAAAGTTTTTAATTCTGACCAGGTGTGGTGGCTCACACCTGTAATCCTAGCACTCTGGGAGGTTGAGGTGGGTGGATTGCCTAAGCTCACAGATTGGAGACCAGCTTGAGCCAGAGTGAGACTTCATCTCTAAAAATAGCCAGGTGTTGTGGTGGGTGCCTATAGTCCTAGCTACTCAGGAGGCTGAAGCAAGAGAATTGCTTGAGTCCAGTAGTTTGAGGTTGCTGTGAGCTATGAGGCTACAGCACTCTACTGGGGGTGACAAAGTGAGACTGTCTCAAAAAAAGAAAACTTTTTAATTCTGATAAAGCCCAATTTACTTAATTTATCTTTTCTTGCCCAAGCCTTGGGTATCAGAAAGCTTTTAGTTTTTTTGTTTGTTTTTTGTTGTTTGTTTGTTTTTTTGAGACAGAGTCTCACTATGTCACCCTGGCTTGAGTGCCATGGCATCACAGCTCACAGCAGCCTCAAACTTATGGGCTTAAGTGATTCTCTTGCCTCAGCCTCCCAAGTAGCTGAGACAACAGGTGCCAGCCATAATGCCCAGCTATTTTTTTGGTTTTAGTTGTCATTGTTGTTTGGTAGGCCCAGGTTGGATTCAAACCCGCCAGCTCCAGTGTATGTGGCTGGTGCCCTAGCCACTGGACTACAGGCGCCGAGCCTATTTTTTTTTTTGAGACAGAATTTCACTGTATCACCCTCAGTAGAGTGCTGTGGCATCACAGCTCACAGCAACCTCAGACTCTTGGGCTTAAGGGATTAAGCTCCCAAGTAGCTGGGACTTGTAAGCTTTTAGCTTTTAATTTTAAATATATCATGTCTGCTGTGTCCTATTTACCCCTGGACTGGGTCCCTTTTAAATAAGTGCTAAGTTTTTGTCAGAGGTAGATGCATTTTTGAAGTGGACAGCAGGGATAATTATACAGTTGTGATGGAGAACTAGGGTAGTTATGAAAGTTCCAGATGTAAACAGTGAGGGCTCAATGCCACAGTTCTCTGCCAGTCGGTCCTGGACATCGTCGTCGTCAACGTTGTCTTCTTTTTTTTGAGTTGAAAATATTATTGGAAAAAATACAAAGAAAAGTCCCAACGAAAAGAGCATGATGGTTCGGCGTTTGTAGCTCAAGTGGCTAAGACAGAGCTGGTGGGTTTAAATCCAGCCCGGACCTGCCAAACAACAACGAAAGCTACAACCAAAAAATAGCCGGGCCTTGTGGCAGGTGCCTGTAGTCCCAGCTATTTGGGAGGCTGAGACAAGAGAACCGCTTAAGCCCAAGAGTTGGAGGTTACTGTGAGCTGTGATGTCATAGCACCCTACCCAGGGGGACAGTTAGAGTCTCTGTCTCAAAATAAAAAAAAAAAAAGAACATGACAATACAGCATAACTGAAACGTCATTTTCCCTAATCAATATAATTATTAAGTGATCATTTGCTTTAATGTATCTTCATACTAAACAGAAGAGTCCTTGTCTCTGATCATGAGCACAAGGGGATTCCTGTAGATATGACCCTGGGATCACAGGTTATGCCCTTGCCCAGGAGGATCTGGAGGACAGGCGATTCCTCACAGGACACTCAGGGAACCTTGAATAACATTCACTGCATCTACTCTGCTGGCAACTCCCACAGTGAACCTTCTTTAGGTTGTCAGAAATGAAATGGTTATTGAGTTGTGTCCACATCCAAGGTCATATCTGCTTGGTACTTCATTCTGGGGTTCTGTAGTACATCTCAGCTGGTTTTCTTGTGCCTTGACCTTGGACTCCAGCTCCCCTACCTGGGCAGTAGGCCTGATATTACTATTCTGAGACCTTAGGGCAGAGGGGACACAGCCAGCCCTCCCCGTGGCACTCTTTCTGTGGTGGGTATGTGAATCAGAGGAAGAGAGTATTCGGATTTCTGGTGCTCAGGATGATCAACGTAGTGTAGGCAGATAGGAGATCTACTTGCTTCTTTAAAGCGTTCAGCCATGACTCTGTCTTTCCTGTACTAGGCTTTCCTCCTCTAGCTTACAGCTGTGTCCAAGAATAGCTCAGGTCTCAGTCCTGGACATTTTTAGAATTGTCTAAATAGCGCAGGTTGTAGGTACAACACATGATCTAAACAGATAGAGCAGTGATTTTCTTTCTTTCTTTCTTTTTTTTTTTTTAAAGACAGAGTCTCACTTTGTTGCCCTCGTTAGAGTGCTGTGGTGTCACAGCTCATAGCAACCTCAAACTCTTGGGCTTAAGCGATTTTCTTGCCTCAGCCTCCCAAGTAGCTGGGACTAGACTATAGGCATCTGCCACAATGACTGGCTATTTTTATTTTTTGGTTGTAGTTGTCATTGTTGTTTGGCAGGCTTGGGCTGGGTTTGAACCTGCCAGCTCTGGTGTATGTGGCTGGTAACCTAGCCGCTGAGCTACAGGCACCTAGCCAGAGCAGTGGTTTTCAACCAATGCACTCTGAGAGGATCTTAGATGTGCTGCAATTTTTTTTTTTTTTGCAGTTTTTGTCTGGGGCTGGATTTGAACCGACCACCTCTGGTATATCAGGCTGGCGCCCTACTCCTTGAGCCATAGGTGCCACCAGTTGCAAAAAATTTTAAAGGCTATTAATTAAATTATTTTCAAAAGAAGCTCAAAACACAGTAATATATTCTTTTATTTTTACTTTTTTTTTTTTTTTTTTGATCAACATACTTTAAGTGTGCTGCAGAAGTTTAACTATAGGTTTATGTGCTGTGAGAAAAAAAAAAAGGGTGAAAAACACTGGTATAGAGACCAAAATGAGAAAGAGTATCAGGATACCCTTGTTCAGAAGGTTATCTGCAGAGGCAAAAGGGTGTTGCTTCACTTTGTTGAAGGAAACAGGGTTTTCGTTTTGTTTTTGAGACAGTCTTACTCTGTTGCCCTGGGTAGAGTGCGTTGGCATCACTTTTAGAGGCTAAGGCAGGTGGATCGCTTGAGCGTGGAGTTTGAGACCAGCCTGAGCAAGAGCGAGACTCCGTCTCTACTAAAAATAGGAAACATGATGTTAAGAGCACTCTGGTGGAAGATGCAGGCTTATCTGATACAGAGAGAAAGTGTTAAGATGACTCCATGGAAGGCCTCAGGCGGAGGAAGCTCCCATGTTCTGGGTTCCTACATAAAACAAAATGACACCCAAGCTTTTTTTTTTTTTGAGACAGAGTTTCACTATGTCACCTCGGTAGAGTGCAATGGCATCCCAGCTTACAGCAACCTCAAACTCTTAGGCTTAAGCCAGTGGTTCTCAACCTTCCTAATGTCACAAACCTTGAATACAGTCCAAAGGGGTCGTGACCCACAGGTTGAGAACTGCTGGCTTAAGCGATTCTCTTGTCTCAGCCTCCCAAGTCACTGGGACCACAGGTGCCCGCCACAATGCCTGGCTGTTTTTTTTTTGTTGTTGTTGTAGTTGTCATTGTTTAGCTGGCCCAGACTGGGCTTGAACTCGCCATGTTCAGTGCATGTGGCTGGCGCCGTAACCACTGTGCTATGAGCGCCAAGCCAGACACCTAAGCTTTGCCAGTCACAGGAGCCAACTGAGTATTGGTTATATAATCAGGGGATTTCGGCTCGGCACCTGTGGCTCAAGTGGCTAAGGCACCAGCCACATACACCTGAGCTGGCGGGTTCGAATCTAACCTGGGCCCGCCAAACAACAATGACAGCTGCAACCAAAAAATAGCCAGGCCTTGTGGCAGGCACCTGTAGTCCCAGCTACTTGGGAGGCAGAGGCAAAAGAATCGCTTGAGCCCAGGAGTTGGAGGTTGCTGTGAGCTGTGATGCTACAGCACTCTACCCAGGTGACAGCTTGATGCTCTGTCTCAAAAATAATCATCATCATCATCATGCTGTGAGCTGTGATGCTACAGCACTCTACCTAGGTGACAGCTTGATGCTCTGTCTCAAAAATAATAATAATAATAATCATCATCATCATCATCATGGGATTTCCAGTAGGAGAGTTCAAGTAAGGCAGATTCTCAAATGTGCAGGTACTTTCTTGCTTCTGCTCCAGCATTTAGCCTTCCCTTCCAACTGTTGCAGGGGAGCCTGGAACCAATTTTAGTTTAGAGCTGCCTGATTCATGACTGCTGTTTGCTCAAATAGGCTCTTTAAATTTTAATGTGCCTCATCTATTTCTCAGCAAGGGTTTGACCCCTTCCTGAGATTTGTTTGTATTAATATATGAACACTGGCTTATCTTAGGCTGTTGGGCACTTTGACCTCTGGAGCAGTGTTCTGCTAAGAAATTCAAGCTAGTTTACTCTCTACTGAGCAGGGGAGGTTTCTCTGGGTTTGAAAAGGTATAAACTCACACCTACCTACCAACTCGTCAGGAGAATCAACAGGAGAAATCTTGTCCTCTGGGGTCCCAGGCCAGAGCAAGTCCTCCTTGTGGGGCTGAGCCACCACTGACTTTCCTCCCAGGAGTGTTGACACTCATGAGATACACATCTCCCCTAGGGTCTGGCCCCCTACGGCTTATCTCCTAGTCACTGGGGCTGAGAGAAGGTCCCGGCTCAGCTGACCTTGGACAAGTGCAGGCTGCTCCCAGGGGAGCAAACAACTTGTGTGCATGTCCTGAGCCCTTGACCCATGGGCAGGAGGGGTCTGAGCAGAAGGCAGCTGCCCCTTCCAGATCATGTCAGAGACTCAGGTGGCCATGTGTTCACATCAGGCTGGGCTTCCTGCCCTTGGTGGACATATTTCCCATCTGCCCAGGAGACTGGCCAGTAGTTAGGTGATAAAGCCTCTGGAGGCAATGAGCAGATGAGCTAGAAATCTTCAGAGGCCAACCATACTTACTTGGACCTTGCTGCCACCTTGACCTCAGAAAAAATGTGTAACTGGCAGGGGCCTGAGACGCTGTCACCTGGGCAGAAACTGGCAGTGAGAATACCTTAAGTGGGGAGAGGTACACACTTGGTATGAAAAGCACTCAGCATGGTATTAAGTGATGACACCTTGATACCATGGAAATGTACTGAAATCTACTGCTGTGGATCATCTGGAATGTGTAGTTTTGGTTTGTTGTTTTTTTAAATTCTAGCAAAACTTCCTTGTGGGGATTGAGAAATTGGTGTCAGCCTAGTCACACATCTAGGTTTCTAGTTGGGAGTTTCATGTACATTTTCATAAATCAGCCACATGATCTTTTATAAATGTTAGTAGCAAAACTTCTGATCTCCCTGTCTTAATACCAGGTTTCTATCTTGCCTCTTTCTCTCTCTCTCCTCTCTTTCTTTCTTTCTTCCTACAGCTGTCGCCCTGGGTAGAGTGCTGTGGCAGAGCTCACGCCAACCTCCAACTCTTGGGCTCAAGTGAGTCTCCTGCCTCCCTCTTCTAAGTAGCTGTGACTACAGGCGCCCACCAGAACGCCCGGCTATCTTTTGGTTGCAGCTGTCATTGTTGTTTGGTGGGCCCGGGCTGGATTCGAACCCTCCAGCTCAGGTGTATATGGCTGGCACCTTAGCCACTTGAGCCATAGGCGCTGAGCCCTGCCTTTTTCTTTCATCCAGGTGCTCCATGAAAGTCAGTTGCTGTCCATTTTACTTTTTTTTGAGACAAGAGTCTCACTTTGTTGTCCTTGGTAGAGTCCTGTGGTGTCACAGCAACCTCAAACTCTTAGACGATTCTGTTGCCTCAGCCTCCCTAAGTAGCTGGGACTATAGGGCCTGCCACAACGCCCAGCTATTTTTTAGAGACAGGATCTCACTCTAGCTCAGGCTGGTCTTGAACTCCTGAGCTTAGGCAATCCACCTGTCTTGGCCTCCCAGAGTGCTGGAATTATAGGTATGAGCCACCACACCTGGCCTTGCCCGTTTTACTTTAATTACAATAAGTCCTCTGGAGGGAGGTAACTACTAAGTAGCTGTGAGAAGTAGGGACGAGTATGAAGGCTGGCTATGTGGTTGCAACGAAAAAAGCAAACATATAACATAAAATGATAATAAACCATATTGCATGCAAGTGAATCCACCAGGAATTTTTGCTGCTATTTACAGTATATTTAGGAAGGAAAAAAAAGAATAGTACTATGATTCCTCTTATAAAATGTACTATGATTTCTATCTATAAAGATAGAAAACCTAAGATATATGAATGATTTTTTTCTCAAAATCATACTGTTATAATAAAAACAACTTGAACAGGCTTGGTGCCCGTAGCACAGTGGTTATGGTGCTAGCAACATACACCAAAGCTGGTGGGGTTTGAATCTGGCCTGGACCAGGTAAACAACAATGACAACTGCAACCCAAAATAGCCAGGTGTTGTGGTGGGCACCTGTAGTTCCACCTGCTTGGGAGGCTGAGGCAAGAGAATCTCTTAAGCCCAAGAGTTTGAGGTTGCTGTGAGCTGTGACACCACCACACTCCACCCAAGGTGACATAGTGAGCCTCTGTCTCAAAAACAACAACAATAACAAAACCCCCCCAAAACAAAGTGAGTAGCATAATGTTAGATTCTGGGGGTAAGAATGTAGAGAATAAACAAACTGTTCATAGAAGTGCTTCACTGAGAGGGCTTCTGAGTTTCAGATCAGAGTCAGCTAATAACACTTAACACTTTTTCTTGAGCCTCAGTCTTCTTGTTGAAATTTTGATTTAGTTGGAGTTTGAACATGTTAAGTGCTGATCTGTGCTGTGCTGGTTTATGGCACATTTATCTTTGAAAATCTTATCTACTTGTTCTAGTCAGTCCACTTCCTGAAACATGATACTGCTCCAAATACCCATAGTCACCATTCAATATCTTTTCTTTCTCTCTTTCTTTCTTTTTTTTTTTTTTTTTTTTGCTTCTAGAGATAGCAGAGAAAATGAGATTAGCATTTTAGGATGGGTTTTATTTGCCCATATATAAACATGTGGAGACTGGGCAGTGAGGCAGCAGAGCCCCCACAGCCTGGGGAACATTCAGGGAATGAACCCCCAACTGCTTCTCTTCCGTTCCCAAAACAGCCATATTCCTTTCTTCATGCTCTCTCTGCCAGAAGTCTAGTAGCTCTTACTTTTTTTTTTTGCAGTTTTTGGCCGGGGCTGGGTTTGAACCCGCCACCTACAGTATATGGGGCCAGTGCCCTACACCTTTAAGCCACAGGTGCTGCCCAAGTAGCTGTTTCTTTGTCTAGTTAACTATCCAGAGAACCTTGTGATCTCTCCCTTCTTTCTCCTTGTCATACCTAACAAAGTTGAGTAGAAACCACTAAGTCACATAGTTCTTTATTTTGTTAATTATGCAGAGATCCTTTCCTTCTTACTTCTTGTTGTGCTAACAAAGTTGAGTAGAAACCATTAACAAAATGATTTATCTTTATTCAAGTCATTTACTTCTACCTATCATACTGTAAGTCCAAAATATGTCTTTTGTTTATGTTACTTCCCCCTAGACAATCCTGTACAGATACTATAGAATAAAGCTGATTTTGTGCTTTGGTGCTGGCTGTGGCCATCAGCTCAGGCAGTCCTCCCAGTCCCATCTTTTGTCTCTGTGTCTTCACTTGTGCTGTATTTTTCTCATTCCCCACCAATTCCACTCTGGTTCACTCCCCTTCCCCACACTGCTTTGAGACATATCAGATATCATTTGCTTTTTTTTTTTTTTTAATTTTTAGCCAGCCTGGAATTGAACATACAAGGTCACTCAAATATACGATCGAAAAATTATTTGTATTAGTCAAGTGAGATTATAGAGATCTTTTTGAACACACACACTTTGTCTCAACTATTAATAGTCTTAAATTTAGAAGTAGCAACTTCATAACAATTCAACTTTCTTCTATTTTATATCATAGTGGGTTTATCTTAAGGACGCTTCACAGCTTTCATCTGATTTAGATCGGAATGTCACAAATCTCAGAATAGTATAATATGCATTGTTCACATAAATGTAAACACACCTTCAAATACTAAAAGCAGACCCATGGATAAGTTGAGGGTAGAGACCAGTATTCCTACTTATAGTCTTTAGAGCAGATATATTCCAGTGAAGTGGATCCCAAAGTAAAATGGAAACTAGATTCCGGAATCACATTGTGTGGTGGAACAAGACTTGGGAATCACATTGGCTTTGCATTCTGACTCTTCCACCTACAAGCTGCAGGACTGGCATAGGTTACATACCATCAATTTCCGTTTCCTCCTCTGTAAAATGGAGGCTAATACGTATGTGTTAACAGCTGACGTGGGAATAAAAGAACCAAGACCAAATGCACAGGTAGGGACTGGTCCTTAGGGCAGGTGGTGCACCAAATGCAAGCCCCTATCTTGTCTTCTCTTTGCAAAATTGAGACTAAGGTGTAAAAAGTAGTCTTGGAAAGACTAAATTAAAACCTATTTTTTGAGAGGGGGGAACTTTTTCAAAAAGATGGGAGTTTCATGTTTGTGGAGTGAGGATACATGTGGAGCTTTATGCCCACCAGGTATTTGTGGAACTTTAATAATAGCTTTAAGAGACCAGTTTAGCTGTCATCTATTTCCTCTACCAAAGAGCTTCCTCCCCTTTTCTGAGATTTCTGGATAACACTTTGTTTTTCTTTTTTTAGAGACAAGGTGTCATTTTGTCACCCTCGGTAGCGAGCTGTGGCGACACAGCTCACAGCAACCTCCAGCTCTTGGGCTTAGGCGATTCTCTTGCCTCAGCCTCCTGAGTAGCTGGGACTACAGGCACCCGCCACAACACCCGGCTATTTTTTTGTTGCAGTTTGGCCGGGGCTGGTTTGAACCCACTACCCTCGGTATATGGGGCCGGTGCTCTACTCTGAGCCACAGATGCCACCCTCTGGACAATACTTTTTATAGCTCTAATAATGTGATTCTCTCTGTGTTATTTGAACTATTCTAGTAGATACAAAACAGTATTTCACCAGCAGATGCTATTGCATTTTATGTGAAGACTGCAAACTGAAAATTCCTTTAGGACTATGTCATGGGTTTTGGGGGAGGAGAGTGGACATACTCTTAAAGTTGAAAATTCTATAAAATAGGTTTACAGCAGATGGTAATTACGTGTTGCATATGCCTATCTCACTGTATTACATGTATATGCAGATTAACCTTTTGTCTTAGAGAGTAGTTACTTGATGGCAGAGACTGTCATACAATCGCTGCACCCTGGTGCTTAGCTCTGAGCACCATACACACTGGATGCTCAATAATACTTTCTAAAAATGTGCTAAGAATAAATCGAGGTCGACATAAAAACACCTGTGAATTCAATCTATTGACATGGTCAGAACTCAAAATTCAATCTCCAACTGTCAAAACCCTCTCCATCTTTCAAGGCTCAGTGTGGGAGCAACACACCTTCCCTGAAACACCCCTGATCCTTCCACAACCCCAAGATATGAGCTTTCCCACTTCAAGTTCCTGTAGCACTCTGTACCTCTTCTTTTGGAACATTTGCTGTTTTCTGCCTTTTGCTATAATTTTCTGGGTGATATAGGTATAAATTAGCTCCTGCCTCGTCCCTGCTGAGTCATCCCCAAATGTTCCCGAGTGTCAGCAGACTATGGGGGTCTCACCAAATGATTGTTGAATGGTCTTAGTTCTGAAATCTTAGCATTAATAAAAAAGCTTTTAGCCGAGCGTGGTGGCTCACGCCGGTAATCCTAGCGAGGCAGAGGCAGGTGGATTGCCTGAGCTTAGTTTCAAGACCAGCCTGAGCCTGAAAAAGAGCCAAAGCGAGATCTCAGTCTCTAAAAAAATAGCTACTTGGAAGGCTGAGGCAAGAGAATCACTTAAGCCCAAGAATTGGAGGTTGCTATGAGCTGTGATGCTACGGCACTCTACCAAGGGTGACAAAGTGAAACTCTGTCTCAAAAAAAAAAAAAGTTTTAAAGTAGCTTCAAAGCCCTTTTGAAAATAGATATATTCATAACAAGATGAAAATAGGAAAACATTGGATTTGCATATGGGCCCCATTGTTTATTTGCAGTTGATTAGACTACGGCCAAGGCACTCGGCCTCTCTATCCCTCATTTCCTTTTCTACAAAGTAGAAATAAGAATAGCTAACAATTAGGGTTGGAGAAAAAACATGAGTATATAAAGGCCGTTGAAGAGATCTTGTCACATAATAAGCACTCAGCTATTGCCCAGGCAAGGTGGCTCACCACCTGTAATTCCAGTACTCTGGGAGGCCGAGGCAGGTGGATTGCTTGAGCTCCAGAGTTTGAGACCAGCCCGAACAAGAGACCCGTTTCTACTAAAAATAAAAATATTAGCAGGTTGCCTGTAGTCCAAGCTACTGGAGAGGCTGAGTCAGGATCGCTTGACTCTAGGAGTTTGAGGTTGCTGTGCTTCCTCACTAAGCTTAATCATCTCTACCTTTTTATTTAAAATGAGAGACAACTTGAATACTTAGAGGCTATTGTAGCATTACTAATTGGCCTAATTTCAATACTGTGTCTCAGGGAATAGGGAGAGAGATGGGAAAACAGCTGATGGGTGGCACAGTCAGATGTATATACAATTTATCAGTTAAGTTCTCTGTCTTCTGTGAGTGCAGTTCATGGTACCCAAACTCAACTGAAATAGTAACATCAGTGATTACCATAACAGATATAGTAATAATTTAAAAGTCTGAAATACAGCAAGAGCTATGTAAATATGATTTACATAGCTTGGTTTGGTTGCCACAAACGTTCAATTTATAAAAAAATGTAGTGTCTATAAAGAGCAATAGAGTGCAATGAAATGAGTTAATGCCTGCACTCAAAGGAATAAAGACACAAGTCCAAGTGAAGGTGCAGTCCACCCAGGGGCAGCCTTATCACCAGCAGTCTCACAGGAGCCTCCAATACTTTTTTTCTTTTTTCCAACAGTCTTTTAAGAACTTTGCCTAAGGGCAGTGCCTGTGGCTCAGTGGGTAGGGCGCCGGCCTCAGGCCCCATATACTGAGGGTGGCGGGTTCGAACCCGGCCCTGGCCGAACTGCACCACCACCAACAAAGAAAATAGGGCATTGTGGCAGGTGCCTGTAGTCCCTGCTACTCGGGAGGCTGAGGCAAGAGAATTGCCTAAGCCCAGGAGTTGGAGGTTGCTGTGAGCTGTGACATCACCGCACTCCACTAAGGGCGATAAATTGACTCTTGTCTCTAAAAAAAAAAAATGTCCTGAATCAACTGTGGCCTGGCGGGAGGGAGTGGGGGAGAGGAGAAGCTGCTTATGGAAAATGAACAGGGAGGAAGGCAGACCAGTCACTAGTTTTGACATCAATTATTTCAATGAAAAGAGAAGGTACAAATAGACCCTTTTTTTTTTTTTTTTTTCATTTTTTTTTGGCTGGGGCTGGGTTTGAACCCGCCACCTCTGGTATATGGGGCTGGCGCCCTACTCCTTTGAGCCATAGGCGCCACCAAATAGACCCTTTTCAGTGGACCGAGGACTCTACCTGCATCTACTGGATTTTTTCAGACCATCCCAGTTTCAAATTTTTAACCTGATGTGAACACATTACTATGGGTCAGACCGTTGTCCAGGTTTAAGCCTCAGAAAATGAGCTCACTGTACAGTGGGAGGCCTGGTTAGGATTGAGGACTCTTCCCCAGACCCTGGGGCTGCCCTTGTGGAGGCAAATAGCAGGTGGCCACGTTCACCTCCAGGACTGGCGTGGAGGATTTCATTACCTGTGCTGCCCTCCAGCGGCGAAGGACAGGTGGCACACCAAAGCCCAGACACGGCACTGCAAGCAGGAACACACACTACCAGTCATAATGCGTGTGGCAGTCACCTTGTGCGTTTGATCTTCCTCTTCAGAAACTACAACACCATCCCTATATGAATAAACATCTCTTATGTACGAGCACCGGAAAGTTTTAAACTCCAGATACAATGCCGTGAGAAAATTTTAAAATATACCATGTATTATTGAGCAAACGTTTACTGAAACTGTAAGCCAACCACATTTCCAGGCCTGTGGGACAGAAATATCAGGAATATAGAGCCTTTGGCTGGAGAAGCTGATATTTCTCATCCTGGAATGAACTGACAAAGCACTGTTGTTCAGGTGATGTGTATCTGAATGGCAATATAATCTTTTCTTTTTCATATTTTCCCCTAGACAACAGTGGTTCAACAAAATGTAAGTGAAGGTTTATAGGGATATCCTGTTGGCTTCTTCAGCACCTAAAACAAACCTTCCATGACTCCAGGCTCCTCCCTTAAGATGCAGATGCCCCAGGAAGGATGATATCATTCTCAAACCACTCCCTCCTCTGAGGGCAGCCTGAGGTCATAGGATCACAGGATGTAACATACCCCAGATAGTTGTGCCTCATCCAGATATAAACCTTTTATATCTAAACTATGAGTGGCTTTAAAGACAAAACAAGACAAATACTAACAAGAAAACACTTTCCCGCCCAGCTACTTGGGAGCCTGAGAGAATCACTTGAGCCCAAGAGTCTGAGGTTGCTGTGACCTGGGATGCCATGGCACTCTACTGAGGGCGACAAAGTGAGACTGTCAAACAAAACAAAACAAAACAACAACAAAACAACAAAGCTTTCCAGTGGCTCACACCTGTAATCCTAGTAGGGAGGCCGAGGTTGGTGGTGGATTGCTTGAGCTGAGCAGTTTGAGATCAGCCTGACCAAGAGCGAGACCCCATCTCGCTGGGGTGTTGGGCAGGTGTGTGTAGTCCCAGCTACGTGGGAGGCTAAAGCAGAAGTTCCAGGTTGCTGTGAGCTATGATGCCACGACACTGTATCGAGGGTGACAAAGTGAGACTCTGTCTCCAAAAAAATAAGAAACACTTTCTATTATTTACATTTTCAAAAACACCTGTTAACATCAACACTTTGTTGTTTTTCCAATATCAGTACAGAAAAAACAAATTGGCTTTTATAATAATACATTATGAAGATCATCAAATATCAAAGATACTATAGGAAAAATAACTTTGAAACTATAGGGTTTCTCCAAACAAAGAAACAGAAAGGGGCTTGGTGCCCGTTGTCTGTGGTTAGGGCACTGGCCACATGCACCTGGGCTGGTGGTTTCAAACCCAACCAGGGCCTGCTAAACAGCAACAAAAAATATCTGGGCGTTATGGTGGCCACCTGTAGTCCCAGCTACCTGGGAGGTTGAGGTAAGAGAATAGCTTAAGCCCAAGAGTTTGAGATTGCTGTGAGCTGTGATGCTACAGCACTTTACTGGTGGTGACATAGTGAGATTCTATCTAGGAAAAAAAAAAAGAAATACAAAGGGTAAACTTTTTTTTTGAGACAGAGTCTCACTTTCTTGCCCCTGGTAGAAGTCATGGCATCATAGCTCACAGCAACTTCAAACTCTTGGGCTGAAGCAATCCTCTTGCCTCAGCTGCTAGGAGGCAAGGGACTGCAAGTAGCTGGGACTGCAGGTGCCTGCCACAACACCCGGCTATTTTTTTTTTTTTTTAAGAGACAGGGGTCTCACTCTTGCTCAGGCTGGTCTTGCACTCGTGAGTTCAAGCAATCCACCTGCCTCGACTTTCTAGAGTGCTGGGATTATAGGCATTACCCACCATGTCTGGCTGACTTTTTCTTTTTCTTTTCTTTTTTTTTTTTTTTTTTTTGAGACAGTCTTGCTCTGTTGCCCGGGCTGCAGCCTCAAACTCCTGGACTCAAGGGATCCTCCTTCCTCAGCCTCATCACAGACATACAACACTACACGTAGCTAATTTTTTTTGGCAGAGATGGGGTCTTGCTGTGTTGCCCTAGGCTGGTCTCAAACTCTTCAAGCTATTCTCCCACCTCAGCCTCCCAGAGTGGTAGGATTACAGGAGTGAGCCAGTGCCCCTGGCTGAAAGGGTAAACTTTACAAGATTCAAATTAAAAAGAAAATGTTTGGTTCCAGTAGCAGCAGTAGCTATGGCAGTGGCAGAAAGTTTTAATTATTCCCAGGGAGGAGTCTACTACAGTCTTGTCAACTCTTTTTTTTTTAAAACCAGAAACTCATGTTCAAGTTCAAGGCTAAAAGGAACATCCTCGTGAGGACGACCTTTGTCTGAGCCACTTGTACTTCATTCTCACTGCCATGCAGTGGACGTTAGCTGCTTGCAGCCCTGATGATTCATCATTCTATTTTGTGAATGGGTTTTTTAAATAAATATGTAGCATTTGAAAAAAAAAAAAAGAAAAGAAAATGTTTGAAGTATGGAGAAACAACCAGAAAGGAAAGGGTGAGCTGAACTTTTGAGTGTGTTTATCATGCAAAATGGAAGGTAAGAAAAAAGCCAATATGCACTGATCTACATATATTAACTAATTTTAGTAACAAGTAAACTGAAATATATTCATCCCTAGAAGAGTACCAAAAGGACTAATACTTTAGATTTGGGCAACTTTGCTTAAAAGAATGGAAAAATGTTTTGAGCTATTTACAAAGACAGTAACTGATCAGGCATAGTGGCTCATGCCTGTGATCTCAGCACTCTGGGAGGCCGAGGTGGGAGAATCCCTTGAGCTTAGCAGTTCAAGACCAGCCTGAGTAAGAATGAGACCCCATCTCTACTCAAAATAGAAAAACTAGCCAGGGATGGTGGTGGGTGCCTGGAGTCCCAGCTGCTTGGGAGGCTGAGGCAGGATTGCTTGAGCCCAGCAGGTTGAGGCTGCCTGGCAGTCTTACTTATCTTCTACGGTCAACTCATTCCCACTGGTGATAATGACTGTTTCAAACCTTCCTTACTCTTTTAACCCAATCTCACTGTCCCCTCCCATCCCCCAGGGCAGCCAGCAGCGCTTCGTCCCGTATCCCTCTTAGGTTGTTCCCCCGCCCATTAGCTCTTTTTAAAATGTATGGGGTGGACGATGTTTCAAATTCAAAAGTACAGTCATATTTAGGAACGGAGATTTGGCAAAGTGAGTACTCTTGCTGGCACTGCGGTGGTTTTAGGAGTAGGGTCTTCTGAGGGCACCTGGGACACTGTAGAGTTCTGCCCACCATAGTCAGTAACTGCTACCGCCTCAGAGTTCAGAGTGGGGTACTGGTGCTTCCTCTTCTGTTCTTCTGAATTAAGCTCTTGGTTAAATATATTTGAACTTCCAGTAATAACAACTACAACAAAACACTCAAAACACATTGATAATTTTAAGTTGGAAGGTATATTTTGAAATAAAAATGCAAAATAAATTTTTACAAAAGTGTCACAAAGGAACACACTTTACAATATCATCATATACTACATTTACTTTAGAAAAGTTACAGATCTAGTCATCAACAGAAATAGCTGTTATTTATAAAGGCCAACTTCCCTTCTTTGAGGTGAAATGGCAGACGGCAGGTACGACACTGCTTCGCTCCTCTGGGAGTGATGAGTGAGGATGCGTGCGGCCTGCCCCTGGCTGGGGGCTGAACTTGGTCCTCCACCTTCCCAGGTGCCAGAGCAGAGGTTCTGACTGGGTGACTTCTCTGGTCCTGGGCACCGTGGTCCTCTTATTTCACTGAGCACTATAAAACGTGACTATACATTTCCTTTGATTGTAACCAGAAAAATAACTTAGTATGGTTAAAAAATTTACTACAAAGTGTTCTATAATATTTATTGTGACGCACATTTGCAAAATTTTCATTTCAGAAGTTTCTGATTTGGCTCACTTGGTGATCTGTGGCTTGGGGCATCCTCCGTGAAAGTAGGACACCCACCTTTTCAGAAGGTGGTCCTTTCTGAAAGCCACCTCCTATGGCACGGGCTGAGAGCCCCGCTTACTGGTTTATTTTTCGTTCCTTGCGTTCCATTTTTATTATATACACTGAATGTTAGAATGTTCCCGTTAGAATTTCTTCCTGTCATCCTATTTGTAATCAACAGTTTGAGGTTTTTACGTAGTAGCTCTTAGGAGATTTTGCTGGTTTGTGAAGCTCAATTGATGTTGAGATGTGCACAGATCAGTTGCATTTCAGCACCTTATGGTTTAACTCCATTTCCTTATGAATGCTGCATTTTTAGCCTTAAAAGAATCAGCTTAGTTTGCTCATACTTCCTCTCAAATAAAATATTTACTTTCTTTTTCAATATTAAACAATTACCTTTTCTTTTCTTCTTTTTTTTTTTTTTAACAACAAAGCCATGCTCAGGACAAACACCACAAAACCATAATCTTACAGAAAGTGTCTAAAATGCAGTTGACTTTGTGTTTGTATATCAATTCTAAACTAAAGGCTTACGCCTGTAACCGTGCCCAGGGATCCCTAAACTCTTCCACATTATCATTTTTACAGTTTGATAAAAACTAAAATGCAGAGTCCTAAGTGGGAGGATATTGTGAAAATTCCTTACTGCGATGTCTTATGATTCTTAACATTCATAGCATAGCATCATTAACACCTGCTAATTATGAGAGCTGTACATTTTCAATCATTTCCTCTCCGAAGGAGTAAACTGTTACTCATTTTTATTTATTCCTAAGCAAATTCAATTGTGACTACCTAATTGCAGTCGGAGGTAGCTTCATACTGGTCGTATACTGTGGAAGTGGTATGTACCATGTGGAGTATTAGATTGGATTTAGCCCCGAGAGGAAATACAGTATCAGTCACACTGCTTTCTCACTTGGCATGCCAACTACACCCTCCCAAATAACTGTTTGTTTAGTGATAAAAATATAGGTCTTTTGTGAGCATGGACACAATACATGGAATCTGTTTCTTTGCATGAAAAGTAGAGTCAAAGGAAAAGGATTCAAATTCTGTTGCCACCTTTCGGTTCACCCGGGTGAGAATGTGCATAAATTCGAGCTTGTGAGCGTACAGCTTCAGCATGGCGCAAAGAGACTGGATGAACCAGGAGCCATCCTTCGAGTTTCGCCAGGAATAGTAACCTATAAGGCAAAATACGACCAGAATACCATGGACATCGGATTTTAGTTGACTCTATGGATTATCATGTAATCATAAAGTTAAAAAAGCACAGGTTTTATCAGCCACAAGAAAATAAAATTACACTTTTGGTTTCAGGAGAAATGATGCTGCAGGGGGAAAAAATGTGTGCAGTGTAAAATGTGTAAAATAGAGAATTGTGGACTCACTCTACCATTAAATAACTGAAAGTTTTACTTTCTGGGTTCCTGTTCCAATAGGCAAGAACAGTAAACATGCAGAAGGCAGAAGATGCAAAAACAAAGATAAACAGGAAGACGTGATAAGTAGCATGGTGTTTCCATCTGATGTCTTCTTATTTTAGTACTGACTTAGCCAACTTCGGAACTCAACTTAGAACTCAACTGCTTTGAGTGTCCTGTCTACAGGGTATCTGAATGAAGTGTAACATGTTAGAGAGTGTTCAAAAAGTCCCACAGAAAAAACTGTATTTATCATACTTTTTTTCAGATTAACTGTTGGACTCATTGCATTTATTTATTTATTTATTGAGACAGTTTCCCTCCATAGAGAGCCATGGCATCCATCACAGCTCACAGCAACTTCCAGCTCTTGGGCTTAAGCAATTCTCTTGCCTCAGCCTCCCAGTAGCTGGGACTACAGGCGCCCGCCACAACGCCAGGCTATTTTTTGTTGCAGTTTGGCCGGGGCTGGGTTTGAACACACCACCCACGGTATATGGGGCTGGCGCTCTACTCACTGAGCCACAGGCACCGCCCAGACTCATTGCTTTTAACTTAGGAGTACTCTGCCTGGGAAGAAGCCCAGAGGATAAAGGAAATCATATTGTGAATATTTAAAAATAATAACACTGTTTAAAGATACATTTAACTTCAACCTTCTAAGCTGTCTGATGCTGAGTTAGCTGTAAATAGTTGTATGAACTATAAATGTTTATTTTTAATGTATGCACAACACACAAAAAAAGAGTAGAGGTTAATAACATATTCATGTCATTTTTACTGTCTGTTCTCTCTTATGCTAGTCATATTTATGTTATTTATTTATTATCTTCCAAAGAATTCCTGAGAAACACACCTCTTTTCTATTCTGTGGCCAGAGACTTTTCTGTGTTTAACAACTCTGACATATTCTTTACAGATACCGAAATCTTGACAGCGTCTAGAACGTGCTCTTTACCATTCATTCTACAATTAATCACAGAGTCACTCACTTAACATTTATGGGTAACGTTCTTACCAGGCGCTGTGGAGTACGCATACAGGAAGTCAGCCTCCACGGGTATTTTCTGACACGCCATGTCATCATCAGCACCACTGTCCGTCTCAATACCACAGTCCAATTCTGTACCTCGGCAGGCCTGGACGTTAGACAAGAAACATGTATTTAACCTTTAAGTGGTGGTTTAAATGAATGAAAAAGTAACAATAGTTCATTAGCCTCGGCAGGAAAAGTGAACCCTTTGAATAATTTATAACTAGGTAAATTAATCCCTGATTAATACTCAGTAACTGAATTGCTCAATTACACATTTACCTGAATTATGAAAAGTTTGGGTTTTCCTGTTAGACTTCTACAATAATCCCCTCTGAAGAAACTTGTTATTTTTTTCAGGTCAACAGGTCCATTTGTCCCAAAAATTATTCCTTCTTCACCATGGCTCAGAATCACGCAGACAAAACTGCTCCTTTTGCTATGATCTTCTTTAGAAACTGGAAAAGTACAAGTAAGAAGAAACCCAATCTTACTCAACACGCTCAGATACACTGTGTGGAGATAAGATGAAGTTAAGAATAAATGACTCATCAGAGCAACACACCTCAGACCATTTTAGGGAGTTGGCATAAATACCTTTTTCTACTTCTCACTGTCCTGGGTAAGATTAGGATCATGTACAGTGTACCTCCACAGTTCTCAAACCTTATTATATGTACAAATGCAGCTAGACCATAACATAAAATTGGACAATGAAAGTCAGTTGTAATGATTTCTTACCATTGTGCATGAATGCCACAATTTCTTCACGTGTAAGATCATTTTTATTCCTGACTTCATATTTCAAGTTCATGAATGTTTCCCTGAGGTTTGCTGCATCTACATCTGTGCCTGACCGAGGTGGCATTCCTTGAAACAAAGAATTCATTTTAAGGGGAGAAGAAAAACTATTTTGAAATGAAGTTTTCAGCAACTCAAAGTATTCGCAGTAAGTTCTTCCCTTCAAATGCTATGAAAAGTCTAATTGTTTTGATCACGGTGACACAAACTCTTTGTAGTTTCTTAGTTTGTAAGACGTTTCATATTAACATGAGCTGTATCAGTGTCACAGCCATGGGCGATCTCTCACAGCTGCTTAGTGAAAAACAGAGACAACTTAAATGGCCAACAGGATTTTGGAAAAATAAATTATGATTCATACTGTGCTGCTATTTTTGTAGATACAAGTTTGCCAGCAAACGGTCATTGTTTAAACAAACAAATAAACAAAACAAACCAGAAAACAAAATGATTATATTTTCAAGAAAAAATTAAATACATTCATACTTCTCACACTCAGAGGAACTATTTCTTTGATTCTGACTTCCCAACAGTTTCAAGATAGCATTACCACTTTCATAATAACTTTTCAGGAAAAAAACCCTTAATGTCAATACTGTTCATCAAGTGTTCTGCTGTGGGGAACTGTCCTCAAATCCTTCCAACCACCATGAGACAGTTATCACCACCAACTTCATCTGCACAGAGGTGAGACATGAGGTAACAAGGCTGGGTGACAGAGCTGGTGCTGGGCCTGTCCCCGGGCTCCTGGTCTCCTCCCACTCCTCCACAGCAACTTTTATGCAGACAAAGATTCAAGAGGGAATGGGGAAAAGTAATATAGCAAACTTAAACTACATATATTCAAAATTCAGGAAAGACAGGAGATGAGAGGAATTAAGAGGAAATGGGGTAAAAGATGGGAAGTCTCTGTCAACTGTGAAGGGCAGGAGGGAAAGGCCACAAAGCAGAGGAGAAGGTGCCGTAAGAGATCAGGCTCCCAAGTCAGGCAGAGCAAGCCTCAGACCCCTGCTACTGTTACCTGTATGACTCTGCAAGGGTTTTTGCCTTCCAAAATCAAACAGGAGTTACTTTCCAGGCAGTTGTAAAGATTAAAGGAGAAAGTATCTGTAACGTGCTTTGTAGGACTACTACTTACTATTTGTTAAGAACCTTCCACTGGGGCTTGGTGCCTGTAGCTCAAGCGGCTAAGGCACCAGCCACATACACTAGAGCTGGTGGGTTCGAATCCAGCCTGGGCCTGCCAAACAACGACAACTACAACCAAAAAATAGCCGGGCATTGTGGCGGGTGCCTGTAGTCCCAGCTATTTAGGAGGCCGAGGCAAGAGAATTGCTTAAGCCCAGGAGTTGGAGGTTGCTATGAGCTATGGTGCCACTACACTCTACCCAGGGGGATAACAAGAGGCTCTGTCTAAAAAAAAACAAAAACCTTCCACTGGGATAAAAGAGAGGCAGCAAGTTAAACACACAGATAACTCTGTCATCGTTTTCTGCCTAATCACATATCAATACTGCTTTTTATATTATATCAAACGGCACAAATATCTGAAAAGAGATAAAAAATTATAGGTAAGGTACATACCAGTACTTTCGTGAAAGTTCTTATTATTAATTATGATACATAAACCCATTTCAGGATAATCCATTTTATAACTATTGTCCAAGGATATTCCAGAGTCCGTTGATTTGCTTCCATGGATGATCTTTCTGTTTGGAAATCACACAATAGTTTACCAGGGTAGAAATGACCAATCCTTCCACTTACATTAACACAACTTTTATAATGCATAAGAAGCATCAACATTCCTTAAGATGGCCTGGACTTTGTGCTTCAGGCTTTTCCTCATTTAAATTTCACACCAGCACATTTTATAGATGAGGAAATGGTGCACCACAAGGCCAGTGAAATGCTGAAGGCCGCAGATGCCCTGTCAAAGCCATGAAGGAAGGCAAGTGTCTGTTGGATTTCACTGTCAGGCTTTTAATTTTAACACTTATGTTTTCTTCTATTTTTTTTTTTTTTTTTTTTTTTTTTCACTTTATCACCCTAGTAGAGTGCTGAGGTGTCACAGCTCACAGCAACCTCCAGCTCTTGGGCTTAGGCGATTCTCTTCCCTCAGCCTCCTGAGTAGCTGGACTACAGGAGCCCACAACAACGCCTGGCTATTTTTTTGTTGCAGTTTGGCTGGGGCCGGGTTTGAACCTGCCACCCTCAGTATAGGGCCAGCACCTGACTCACTGAGCCACAGGCGCTGCCCTTATGTTTTCTTCTAAATTTTAGTAACATTTCATTAGACAATTTTTATAATTAAAAATTTTTTTTATAACTTTGTAAAATATTTTATTCTTTGAGGTAAGAGTAAAATCTTAAAAATCATCCTGAAATGACAAGGAACAAAATGCAAATATGAAAAACCACTTATCGTAAAACTTCTACTTTCTAGACCAGGGATCAGTAAACTTTTATTGTAAAAGCCCAAATATTAAGTGTTGCAGCTACTTAATTTTGCTGGTGAAACCAACCCAGGACAACATGTAAATAAGTGGGTGTGGCTAAATTCCAATAAAATTTGACAAAAACAGACCACAAGCCTGACCTCTGATCTAGACCAATGACTAGGAAAAGACTGAGTGCAGTGGCTCCTGCCTGTAAGACTCTGTGTTTGGGGGTGGTTTTTTGACCCCCCGTTTATGAGGAGTGGCTCTGGGGGCTGAGGCAGTGGATCGCTCAACCCCCTATTTATGAGTAGTAGTTCTGGGAAGCCAAGATGGTGGATTGAATGAGCTCAGGAGTTCAAGACCAGCCTGAGCAAGAGTGAGATTCCCATCTCTACTAAAAACAGAAAAATTATCTGTGTTGTGGCAGGTGCCTATAGTTCCAGCTACTTGGGAGGCTGAGGCAGGAAGATCACTTGAGCTGAAGAGTTTGCCACTTCACCCTTCAGAGGGTGACAAAGTGAGACTCAGTCTCAAAAAACAAGAGAATAGGAAAAAAACAGGACTAGAAACAGCCAGACACTGATAATTAAAGTCTGTGTTCTCATACATTTAACTTTAGAGTATTTCCGAAATATTGCTGGAGGAAGATTAAAAGTGTAATAGTATATTAATGGAGTCAAGATCAGAAAAGAGCTAGAGGTAAAAAGCCCCACATTTTACAGAGAAAATCAAAACTTTGAAAGATGAGTGACCTAACCTTCTGGTCATGCAGAGAAAAACTCCTTTGCTAAACATGTGAAATGTTTACTGGTAACTTTTTAACAGTACTGTTGTAATAGTGTTGTTCAGTAATAAAATGAGTTTGGAATTCCCAGGGTGGTCCAGAATATTACTGAGCCCCTAGAATTAAAAGCATCACAAGCGATCCCAAATGAATAGAAACAGACAGGAATCAAATGGAGAGTGTTTGGATTTTATCTTCTTCCTTTCCCTAGAACTAGTCTATTCTTCTCTAGACTGAAAATTACCATTGCATTTTAATATTAAAACTTATAAACAGTATCCTGTAGCATAGACTTTATTTTTTTTTTTTTTACTTTTTGAGACAAAGTCTCACTATATTGCCCTCTGTAGAGTACAGTGGCATCACAGCTCACAGTAACCTCAAACTCTTGGGCTTAAGTGATTATCCTGCCTCAGCCTCCCAAGTAGCTCGGACTACAGGCGCCTGCCACAATGCCTGGCTATTTTTTGTTGTTGTGTAGTTGTCATTGTTGTTTAGCTGGCCCAGGCTGGGTTCAAACCTGCCAGCCCTGGTGTACGTGGCTGATGCCCTAAGCACTGAGCTACAGGCACTGAGCCTATAGTATGCGCTTTATAATTAAAAATAAAACAAAATCCAAAACCTTGCTAATGAGGTCAGAACACTACTCCCAAACACAAAATCTCTAACCCTATGGTGATTTGGGAAGGGACAGACCACCCAGCCTCATAAGATTGCCTCTCCTGTGACATTCTTCTGGTTCTGGAACAAGGTTTCCAACTGTGGGTCTTTCTTTCCCCTTATCTTCCCTGTGGTTCTGTGAAAGTTTTATTACTTCTATTTAAAAGATGAGGTTCAAAGAGGTTGAGTTAACCTATGTAAAACCACATAGCTGGCTGAGGTAGGAAGCCTGCTGGGTCTCCCAAAACTTGCTGTGTGTCACACACCCGTCTTCCTCTGATTACAGAGGGTTCCATTTAAATACTCACGTTTCCAAATTTTTAATAGATTTTGAATCCACTGAGTTTTCAGTATTCTCCATGGATACGTTTATTAACTAGAATATAAACAAAATGGAAGATAATACAAAAATCAGTCATAAAATCACTATATTGTATTAATTATCCCAGTGATTATCCAAGTTAATAACCCATTTTCACCTCTACTACTAACGATTTGCAATAGCACTTACAATGTAGCTATCATCCATCTGTCTTGCTCTCTAACTGAGCTATGAATTATATATATTGAGTAAAGTGTATATCTCCATCAATTTTTATATTTGGAAGATAGAAGTGTGTAACTCCATCAATTTTTATATTTGTATACTTTCACCAGATCAAAATTGTGATGAAATACATATAAAACTTACCTTGTTAACCTTTTTTTTTTTTTTTTTTTTTTGAGATAGAGTCTTATTTTGTCGCCCTTGGTAGAGTGCTGTGGCATCATAGCTCATAGCAACCTCCAACTCCTGGGCTTAGGCGATTCTCTTGCCTCAGCCTCCCGAGTAGCTGGGACTACAGGCGCCCGCCACAACACCTGGCTATTTTTTTGTTGCAGTTTGGCCAGGGCAGGGTTTGAACCCACCACCGTTGGTATATGGGGCTAGCGACCTACCCACTGAGTCACAGGTGCCACCCATGTTAACCACTTTTTAAGTGTACAGTTTAGTGGCACTGAGTATAGTCACGCTGTCATGATCCATCCCAGGAACTTTTTCCTCTTCTGCCCAACTGACACTCCATACCAAGGGCCCCCTTTTCAAGGTCTCTCAGAAAACATAGTTTCTTTCTTTCTCAATGCTAAGGTCCTTTCTCTCTTCTCCCCCACTTTTGTATGCAACTCTGATGGGGAAAGACTGAAGGACAGTAACTGTCTCCAATTCAATTTAACCACCAAGGGGGCAGTGTTTCACTTTTTCCTGAAGCCCTTCCATGTTTTACATTTCTAAAAGAAAGCTCCCTGCTTTTCTGCCATTAGTCTTTCTAGAAAAACAAGGGAAAATGTGAGCACGATTGAGATAAATCATCTTTTGGTGTACCAGGCACCATTCTAGGCTCCAGGACAGAGTGGACAATGAGACAAAGTTCCTACCTTGAAGAAGTTTTCACTCTAGAGAGGAAGAGTAATTACACAGATGTCCTTGCTATCCAGGAGGTGTCTATTCCAAAATCCCCAGTGGATGCCCGAGACTGCAGGCAGTGCTGAATGTGAACTCTGTAGACACTGTGTCTATCCCTACAAAAAATAAAAACATCAGCTGGGTGTGTAGCATGTACCTATGGTTTAAGATGCTGGGAAGGCTGAGGCAGGAGGACTGCTTGAGCTTATGAGTTCAAGGTTACAGTGAGCTATGATCATGCCACTGTACTTCAGCCTGGACCAAGTCAGAACAAGACCCTGTCTGTAAAAAAACAATTCAAACAAACAAAAACCCTCAAAGGACCAAAGAAAGCAGAAACAGAGAACCAAAAGCACACTGGTTGTTTCAAAGTTACTTATAAAGGTAGTTAAGGCTGAGGGGATTTTCCTAGCATAGCTAAAACTGGCCTGTTTGGGGATTTGGCTGTTATCTCTTTCTACCCAATTTCATGGAAAGTCAGATAAACAAGTTGGTTTCAGATTGGTGGTATGGAAACCGAGCTTGAAGAGCTCTATTTTTGTTTGGTCTACTGAGCCTAGTGCAGAAACTCAGCCCAAATCAATAGCCTCCTATAATTTTTTTTTTTTTTTTTTTGGTAGAGGCAGAGTCTCACTTTATCACCCTTGGTAGAGTGCACTGGCATCACAGCTCATAGCAACCTCCAGCTCTTGGGCTTAGGTGATTCTCTTACCTCAGCCTCCCGAATAGCTGGGACTTACAGGCACCCGCCACAACAACCGGGTATTTTTTTGTTGCAGTTCAGCCGGGGCTGGATTTGAACCTGCCACCCTCAGTATATGGGGCCTACTCATATACCCTACTCACTGAGCCATGGGCGCTGCCCAATTTTTTTTTTTTTAAGGAAGAGTCTTACTCTGTCATCCCCTGGAGTACAGTGGCATGATCATAGCTCATTGCAGTCTCAAGCTCCTGGCTCAGTTTATCCTCCCACCTCAGCCTCCCAAATAGCTGAGACTACAGGCATGTGTCACCAAGCCTGGCTCACATTTCTTATTTTCTGTAGAGATGGGGTCTTGCTATGTTGCCCAGGCTGGCCCTGGCCTCCTTGACTTCCCAAAGTTCTGGGATTACAGGCATGAGCCACAAGCCTATCACGCCTATAAAATGTTTTTAACAAAGGAGACAAGGGTCACAGAATTCTTGTTTTGTTTTAAAGACAGTCCATGTTAAAGCATGTTTTTATGCTGATGAGGGAGTAAGAAATAAGGGAGGAGTAGAGAGCGAAGTTCCTAAAGGAATGGAAAGGTTTGGGGATCCAACTTGCATATGAAGAGGCATTTGGCCCAGAGAACAGGGACAGCCACCCACTGTAATGGGAAAGAAGACCAGTTATTTTGGCACAACACAGGATGCTGATGAATTTGACAGAAAGGAGAATGAAGTACATTTCGTATGACTGGAATGGTTTTCCTTTCAGATGATACAACAATGGCAAGTGCATGGGACAGGAATTCTCATGTGTTCCTGATAAGACCTCCTTTATTTTTTATTTTCTATTTTTTTCTTTTGAGACAGAGTCTCACTATGTAGAGTGCTGTTGCGTCACAGCTCACAGCAACTCCAACTCCTGGGCTGAAGCGATTCTCTTGCCTCAGCCTCCCAAGTAGCTGGGACTACAGGCACCTGCCACAATGCCTGGTTATTTTTTGGTTGGAGTTGTCATTGTTATTTGGCAGGCCCAGGCTGGATTCGAACCCGCCAGCTCCAGTGTATGTGGCTGGTACCTTAGCTGCTGAGCTACAGGCGTCAAGCCCTGATAAGACCTCTTGAGGACAAGGTGACTATAAGTCCCCTACTCCCAAATAAAACACTTCAATTCTGATCTGGTAAAATAACACTACAGACTGTCCCCACATTATGAACAGGATAGGTTCTGTAGATTTGTTCTTAAATTGAATCTGATGTGAATTGGAACAGGTACATTTACCTGTTATCTATAATAGTCTCCATTTGTAAGTTTGAGTTGTATGTAAGTCAGATGTTTGAAACTCAAGGACATCCTGTACTAAGAATGCATCCTAAGAAAATAACCCCAGAGGCTCCAGGGCATAAAGAAAGGGAAGAATATGCATTATTCATCAAAAAATGAAGAATCTGAGAAAAGAGAAATAGTTATGATATGTCCATACAATTATTAACAGACATAAATTTTTTTGAAGAACTTACCAAGGATATAGGAACTATAATGATGATTACTGGCAATTTATTTATCCCTTAAGTTATATTCTTCTATATCTTATAATTTTTCTATAACATTTGCATTTTTTTTTTTTTTTTTTTTTTTGAGACAGAGTCTCACTTTATCACCCTAGCTAGAGTGCCGTGGTGTCATAACTCATAGCAACCTCAGACTCTTGGGCTTAAGCGATTCTCTTGCCTTAGCATCCTGAGTAGCTGGAGTCCCAGTAGGCTCCTGCCACAACACCCGGCTATTTTTGTTGTTGTTGTTGTAGTTATCATTGTTGTTTGGCAGGCCCAGGCAGGGTTTGAACCCTCCAGCCCTGGTGTATGTGGCTGGCACCCTAGCCGCTGAGCTACAGGTGCTGAGCCCATTTGCATTTTGTTTAATTATTGGGGAATCATTAAAGAGCCAGGTTACACTGCTTGCATTTGCTGGGTAAATTCCCTCTAATAATAGTGTCCCATCCCCAAGAGGTGTGTCACTCACTGTGGCCCTCCATCCCCCTCCCTCCTTCCCTCTCTCTGCACCCCCCTTTTTCACCTCCCACCATGTACTAGCATCAATTGTCCTCATATCAGAATTGAGTACATTGGATTCTTGCTTCTCCATTCTTGTGATGCTTTACTAAGAAGAATGTATTTCAACTCCATCCAAATTAACACAAAAGATGTAAAGTCACCATCCTTTTAGTGGCTGTATAGTATTCCATAATGTACATATACCACAGCTTATTAATCCACTCCTGGATTGGTAGGCATTTAGGTTGTTCCACAATTTGGCAATTGTAAACTGAGCTTCAATAAATAATCTAGTGCAAATGTCCTTATGACATAAAAGGATTATTTTTTCTTCTGGGTAGATGCCCAAGTAATGGGATTGAAGGATCAAATGGGAGGTCTAGTTTGAGTTCTTTGATGATTCTCCGTAATTCCTTCCAAAGGCGTGTATTAGTTATTTGCATTGTTTTTAAAGTTAAAAAATAACAACAGTCAGATAATAACAAGTAATTAGTTATTTGCATTTTTTTTTTTTAAACCAAAACATTTACTGCATGACTAATTGTTGAAATTCTTAAGATGAACCGGATGCTGCAACAGCTGCCCTCTTGGGTTTAGGCGTTCCTTCCCGGAATCCATGCCTGAATCTGCGGTACACAATTTTTAGGTGCCTCCTCTGACCAGTCCCAGTGTATTTCTTCTTTTAGCCTTGCACTCCTGTTATACTTTCTCTTCCGCTTAGCAGGATAGCTGCATTTGCCACAGGTGGACTTCTATAGGAGGTAGACCTTAGAGCCACAGCGGTGGCACAACGTATGTGTCTTATTCCGACACTTTCCAAACGATGACGTTCCCTTCATCATGGTGCTTCTGTAGTTATTTGCATTGTTTTTAAAGTTAAAAATAACAATAATCAAATAATAACAAATGTGTTGATATGGCACCTGTAGCTCAAGTGGCTAGGGTGCCAGCCACATACACTGGAGCTAGAGGTTCAAATCTAGCCTGGGTCCGCCAAACAACAACAACTACAACAACAACAACAAAAAAAAGCCAAACAAAAAAAATAGCTGGGCGTTGTGGCAGGCACCTGTAGTCCCAACTACTTGGGAGGCAGAGGCAAGAGAATTGCTTAAGCCCAAGAGTCTGAGGTTGCTGTGAGCAATGACACCACGGCACTCTATCTGGGGTGACAGCTTGAGACTCTGTCTAAAAAAAATAAAAATAAAAAAATAAATACATATTATTTTATAAAGTATTATCAACAAAGGCCGGCTGTATCAACTAGGTTTGTACCAGACAACTTCAACTCTCAGACCAGTTTCAAGAGTGACAAAAGTAGGGGTATTTCCTGCTATCAGATTAGCGACTCTCCCTTCTCTACCCCATGCTCTGCACCATGTTCTAGGCTACCTACTTGCTGTTCTCTTTTTCTATCATATATACAATAAATACGTATCAGGTACAGGGAAATCTCAAACTTTCTTGAACTATAAATATCCTAAGCCCAATTTGTCTTTATACATATCAACTCAAGGAGACAGACCACAAGACAAAATAATTACTCATCTGCTGAGAACAAGGTGTGGTTAACTTGGATAACTGCGGGAACACTAAGGGTGCCTAACAAGTCTGCAAACGCAGGTGAATACATAACAAACGGTGTGTCGATACTGAGTTACAACCCAGGAGAAAGTATCTTTGTTTCAAGACTTTCTGGCTACACTATGGAGAGGGGAGTGAAAACACAATGGACCCCCTCAAAGATCAGCAGACTGCAAATCAGCCTTCAGAAAAGAAGCTCCACATCACACGCCCCTAGGGAGATGCAGACTGAGGGAAGAGGCAGCTGCTACCCAGTCAAATGGCCAACATTCACAGGACTGTCAACACCAGATGCCGGCAAGGATGTGGAGCAACAGAAACTCTCATTCGTTGCTGACAGGAATGCAAAATGGCACAGCCACCTCAGAAGACAGTTTGGCAGCTTCTTACAAAACTAAACATACTCTTACATACGATTCAGCCATATGGTAAGTATGTGCTCTTGGGCATTTGCCCCGAGGAGCTGCAAACTTGTGTCTACACTAAACCTTGCACACAGATCTTTGGAGTAGGTTTGTTCTTAACTGTCAAAACTGAGAAGTGACCAAGCTGTCCTTCAGCAGGTGAACGGAGAAACTGCTGCTCCAGACAAGGGGACATCAGTCAGTGCTAAACAGAAATGAGCTGCCAAGCCACAAAGAGACACGGAGAAACCTTACATGCATCATTAGTAAGTGAAAGAAACCAATTCTCACTATATGGCAAACTGGGAAAGGCAAATCTAGGAAGACAATTAAAAGACCAGTGGCTGCCAGGGATTAAGAGGGAGATGGGAGCCCAGAAGACATTTAAGGCAGTACACTGCTCTGGGTAATACTACAATGGTGGATAAATGTCATTGAAAATCTGTCCAAACCCATGGAAGGCACAGTGCCAGGGGTGAACCTTAGCGTGAGCTGCGGAGTTTGGGCGGTGGGATGTCAGTGTAGGTTCGTGGTCTGCACCAAACCTCCCACTTTGGTGTGGGCTGTCGACACGAGAAGAGCCCAGCGTATATGTGAGGGTGGGGGACGGGGAAGCCTCTGCACCGTCTCAGTGTTGCTTTGAATCTAAAAACTGCTCTAGAAAATAAAAAACTGGGAAATAAGACTTAATAAGTCCCAACCTTCCAAAAGGTCTCTTTTTGAAGATTCCTGCAAACAGTGCAGTAACTCTTAAGACTGAAATACTGGCTTTGAGTAACCTACTGTCTCTTGCCAGCAGTAAAGCTGTGGGATAAAATTATTTTCTCCTGTGACTGGTAGCAGAAACTTTACACAGCGACCAGCTTCCCAGAGTTTCATAATATTTGCTTCTTGGCTCAGACCTATATAAGATTTCATCTAAATACTGGGTTCTTTTACTTAAAAGTCATTTCCTTACTATACAGCGAACCAACTTTTTTTCTAATCACTTAGTAAAAGTTAAGAAAATTTTCAGATGTATCAATCTCAATACAAGTAATTATAAGGTAATCATTTCTGATAGTAGACACAAGATACATTGTTTTAGTAATATAGTTGGTGGCTGAAAGGAAAACATGAATTCTTTTAGAATAGGATTTAAAACAGTGCCTTAGTATTTTATAAGGATTTCTCAAGAATACTGTAATGTATTCAGTTTCCTTCCCTGCTACAGGTGTCAGTAGATCTTGGTATACTACTGAAAATCTGTATGATGGTAGATAAAACCCTTGCCTGTACGCTGTGCACATCTGCTGTCTACATGTCATCATCCCCTGCTTTTTTCACGTGAAAGCACCAAAGCTGCACTCTTGGGAGCAGAGCTCTGGTTCCTGCAGAGCCACTAAAGTGTCACACTCAGCATTACCTCAGCTCCATTAGCTAAAGCCTGGCTGGATGCAAATTATTCTGGGGATGGTGATCTCATCTTAGAAGGATAAAAAAAATTATCTTCTGGGGAGATACTCACCTAAATAATAACAAGAGTTTAGGTTCTTAGAACATTTTCATTTGGCAAAACATAAACAGGGATAATAATGGGGGGATTAAAAACGTAATGCCAGCACAGCAACGGACTTACGCTAATTGCGTCTTACTGTATTTAGGTGTGTAGTTCTTTGCATCAACTCAGATGCTGATGATAAGAAAGCAAATTTCTGAACATATATCTGGTGGGCTATGGCGAAGCTCCAAGCACACTGACAGCAGACAGCAACCTGGAACTAGGGTCTCACAGTCACTTCAGCACTTCCCACCAAAGCTGCAACAGTCAGATCCTCAAAAGTTAAAAAATGTTGTCAGTAAAGTTATTGTCACTCTAAAATAGATATCTAAACATTTCAAGCTGTGTTTCCCTAAAGCAGTAAGAAGTTAGAATGTTTTCCCTGTTTACATGGTAGTTAGCCAATTATTCATTACAATAATGAAGTAAAGAGGAACAAATTAGCCACAGAATTAAGGCAGAAAAAAATTTCCAAAATAGAAGTTTCCATATTAAGCTATAAGGTATTAACAATTTGGAAAAAAAAAAAAAAAAAGCCAATTTATTATTAAAGAATGAATAGTTTGAAAGTGTGCCTGCGGGGGTGGCACCTGTGGCTCAGTGAGTAGGGTGCTGGCCCCATACTGCAACAAGAAAATAGCCAGGTGTCATGGTGGGTGCCTGTAGTCCCAGCTGCTTGGGAGGCTGAGGTAAGAGAATTGCCTAAGCCCAGGAGTTGGAGGTTGCTGTGAGCTGTAACACCACAGCACTCTACTGAGGGCGATATAGACTGTCTCTATAAAAAAAAAAAAAAAAGAAAGTGTGCCTGTGGTAGAGAATTTAAAGTGAGATATTTAAGTAGTCTAATCAGTTTTAGAGACTCTTTTTCTTTTTTTCGACCGAGTCTCATTTTGTTGCCCCCAGTAGAGTGCCAGGGCATCACAAACCTCCAACTCTTGGGCTTAAGCGATTCTCTTGTCTCAGCCTCCCAAATAGCTGGGGCTACAGGTGCCCACCACAACACCTGGCTATTTTTTTATTTTGAGACAGTCTCAAGATGTCCCCCTGGGTAGAGTGCCACGACATCATAGCTCACAGCAAACTCCAACTCTTGGGTTCAAGCAATCTTCTTGCCTTAGTTTTTCTAATTTTAGTAGAGACAGGGCATCACTTTTGCTCAAGCTGGTCTCAAACTCCTGAGCTGAAGCAATCTACCCACCTCTGCCTCCCAGAGTGCTAGGATTACAGTGTGAGCTACCATGCCTGGCCCAGTTTTAGAGATCCTTAATCAGCTAATATATAATATTTCCCACCAACAGGTTGTTCTTCCTGCCTGTCCCATAAGGAATCTCTGAGATCAGGGATAAAACCTGATTTCTGCCCTAAGAGTTCATAAGTCCCAAAATGAGACAGTGAGCCAAAACTGTTCCATCTCTGAATCATCTCCACGAACATGAATATTTTAAAAATACTTACAAAATTTAAAAAAATTTATAAGTAAGGATTTACCAGAACAGCAGCCAAAAGAACGCACATGACTCAAGTGTTGTGTGCAAAGCACAATATGTGACTGTCCCTCTTCCTTTTGGCTCACAGGGGCAAGACCCTGAGCAGAAAGGTTCATGTGCATTTCTAGTGAGTCTCACCGACACTGTGAAGCATAAGGATCCCCACTGATAGTTCAGTTGATTGAGGATTAGAGAAGGTAAGCAAGTTTTAAGTGACAAAGAATGTTCAAACCAGGATCTGATTCAAGAGGACCATGTTAGGCGCCTGTGGCTCAAGCGGCTAAGGCACCAGCTACACACACCAGAGCTGGTGGGTTTGAATCCAGCCGGGGCCCTCCAAACAGCAATGACAACTACAACCAAAAATGGCCAGGTGTTGTGGCGGGCGCCTGCTGTCCCAGCTGCTTGGGAGGCTGAGGCAAGAGAATCGCTTAAGCCCAGGAGTTGGAGGTTGCTGTGAGCTGTGACGCCACGGCACTCTACCCAGGGTGACAGCTTGAGGCTGTCTCAGAAAAAAAAAAGAGAGAGGACCACGTTAGTATAATTCAGGTATTGATGTTATTGACACTACTATATTTCAAAGAAGGAAACAAAATCTGTAATCTCAGCAACTCCAGCTAAGATGAGACAAAGGGCATAAATACCATGACAGAAACTTTGGCAGGACCAAAGGAGCGTATAGTGCACTTAATTCTAATTAGTGGGAAAAAAGCAGAAATGATTACGGCGTTTCTGATGCCTAACATAAGTGGTTTTGTGTTCAGGATTCACTATAAGTCATTAAGACACATTTGCTATCTATTTGCCTCCAAAGAAAAGGTGAAGCCTTCCCAGCATGACTTCAGGGAAGACTACATGTCTGTCAAACAAAAATATCATTATATTCATTAGCTGTCAGAGGTCGGTCTCACAAGCAGTCACATTTCCAAATTTAGTAAATGAAATAGATCTGTTTCACAATAGTTTGGATAGGAAAAAACTTGATGTGTACTGTATGGAGGTTTTCTAGACCTTTTTCCATCTGGTCTCTGAATTCCTTTGGGGACATAGAAGAATTACCAAACTGGTATTGCCATTGGGCCTGGTGAAGTCAATCTTCTAATATTTATTATGGAATCAGGGAAAAAAAACATGCGAACAAGAAAATAAACCAACTTACATACAAATTCCACTTAAGAACAGACCTATAGAACCTATCGCGTTTGTAACCTGGGAGTGCCTGGGAACCACCCTTCCATTTACGGGTCCCATGACCAGAAGGCAGACTTGAGCATTTCCCACTGTGAAAGTCTCTAAGTGTCTGCCAAAAGTCAGAGAGAACATACTATATGCAAGAGGTCTGTCTTCCCCTCATCCAGATGAAGTCCTAAGATGATATTTTTGGAGGGGCAAAGAGAGAAAATGGGAAAGTCCTTGCAGACCTAAATATTTTGTATAACATAAAATACATGTAGAATGGAGGCTCTTGGATGCCTTTTATAAAAGTAACCTATAATGCCTCACTACTACCCCTGAGAACCACTGTTTTATGGAATTAGATAAAAGTATAAAACCAGTTAATTAAAGAAATCCTGCCTGCAAGAGAAGGTTTAAAATGGTCAAAAGTCCGAGTTAGAGCATTTATTCATGCGGTATTTGCATCAGTACTCATCTACTGAACACCACTGTGTGCAGAATGCTGTATTAGATTCTGACTTTATAAAGCAGTGGAGCCACAAAGCGCCTCCCCTACTCATGGCTTACGTCAGCGTTCTCTGGCATTAAAAAGTAGATTGGCGAGCAAGGCAGTGCCAGACCGTGTTCAGTGCTTGCCAGATAACTTCATCTTATTCTACCCCAGTGCAGAAGCTCTACAGGCAACATGGGAAGGCAAGAACAAAACATGCAGTGAAATAAAATAACATTATGTAAATTTATGAATTCCCACATTCTATTTTAAGGTCTAAACACCAGTGCTTCTTATCTTGGAGGAAGAGCTTGAAGAATTAATACCGAGCACCAGAATCAACGTAATGTCATTCATGAAAGTAAAGACTGCTTTGTAACATTAAAGGGTGGATGAGGCATCAGGAGATTGTGTTAAAATAGGTTTGAAAGTAAAACAGCATTGCCTATATCAGATAAGATGCCAGTCTCCCTTTTTTTTTTGAGACCAAGTTTTATTATGTTACCCTCGGTAGAGTGCCGTCATAGCAACCTCAAACTCTTGGGGGTAAGTGATTCTCTTGCCTCAGCCTCCCAAGTAGCTGAGACTACAGGCACCTGCCACAACGCCCAACTATTTTTTGTTGCAGTTGTCTGTGTTGTTTAGCTGGGGCCTGGGCTGGGCTTGAACGCACCAGCCTGGGTGCATGTGGCTGGTGCCGTCACCACTGTGCTATGGGCGTGAACCAGAAGCCAGTCTCTTCTAAGGACAGGAGGCAAGGTCTTTTTTCAGGAAAAGGGATTCAAGTGCAATTTCTTTTACTTTGAACCGGTTTTATCGCAACACTTTTGATAAATTATTCATTCATTAAAATACATTTTCACTTTCAAAAGCCTTCTGTTGCAAAAAAGCAAAGCAAAACCAAAGCTCAAACATCATATTGTGATAGGGATGATATAAGTCTTACATTTCATTTTTGGAGATGATGCTGAGCGCACTCTTGACACTGCCGGCCTACCCGCCTCACTTAACACTGCCTTGAATGTTCATGCAGTTACAGTGACTCCCTATTCCACCTCCATATTCTCTGCTAGTCCCCCTGTTACAATTTGCTATGTAATCCTAAAGCAGATCTACTTTTTCTAGATGAGGCATAGTTATTAAAAAGGGTAATACTAAAGTGAAAACACAGATGAATGGGTATTCACTGGTGCGGAGCTCTGGATCTGGGGGAAGAGGGTAAGGAGAAAGTCAGTCCTAGATGGAGTTTGCTTACCATTCCTAGGAGGGAACATAGCAGATTGGGTCTGACTTGTCCCTCCCGCTGTTTAATGAGAGCAGAGACATAAGCAGGAGCTAAGGAATTAAGTGTTCCAGGCAGGGAACAAGCTGGAAGGTTAAGTGACCCGGTGGGAGAGAGTGAGGATGAAGGCAGGGGAGGGTTCTCAGGACCCAGCCAGGGCCAGGCTTTTCAATCAGTTAAGGGCTGGGGTTACTCTAAGGGCAAAGGACGCTTTCCCTCTGCCCTCTGTATATAGAACGGACTGGAGGGGCGGTGCCTGTGGCTCAAAGAGTGGGTCGCTGGTCCCATACGCCCAGGGTGGCGGGTTCAAACCCAGCCCTGGCCAAAAAACTGCAAACAACAACAACAACAACAACAAAACGAACTGGAGAGAGGCAGGAGGGTCTGGCAGTGGCCAGGCAAGTGAAGATACTGCGGTGGTCGGGTGAGAGCCAAGTGTGGCTGAAATCAGAGACGGGCAGAGTGGACAGATGTGGCAGGCTTTGAGGAGGTCGCCAAGGCTTGGTGACTGACTGGGGCAGAAGCGCGGTGGGTGACGGAGGCAGAGGGCTGCTTTCTGGTTTCCTCCTTGGGAACCACTCACTGAGAAAGGGGGAAAGAGGCAGCTGCTCACGCAGCTGCTGAAAACAGGTGTGACAGTGAGAAAAACCCTTTCATTCAATATGGCCTGAGGAGACCTCAAGGCTGCTCAAACCCGACGTTGGCCTTGGGCACACTGCCACGGGTAGGAGCCAGAAACATTTACAATTGGAGTTAAATGCTCTCAATTAGCTCCCTAGAAAACGAAACCACACTGGCAACCGAGAAACTGTAGGCTGCAGACTCAGAAGGCGGCAAAGGCCAAACACACTCGTCCAACAAAGGGAGGATCAGCCCCGAGGGCCGGCGCCTCGCGCTCCCCCTTGCGACCCGCGCCTCGCTCTTCGGTCCGCCGCGGTCACTGTCCCTGTATCCCGCTGCTTCCCGCTTCCTGATCGCGTCTCCGGGGCCCCAGGCCCACCGTCAGGCTCCCATCACTCACCCCAGTCTGGCCCCCGACCCTCTTTCCCCATCTTCAGGTCTCGACCCCGCGCCCCGCCTCCTGCTCCTCGGCCGGGTCTCTAGCTCCGCGGCCTTCAGCGCTGACCCCCACCCCCGTGGTGGTGGCAAAACAAAGGACCCGCCGCCCGGACCGCGCCGATCTCCTCCCTCCCTGCAGCAGCTGCAAACCCGGGCAGGTCTCGAGGGCGGCGCCGGGCTTGGGAGGACTCGGGCAGCGGCCCCGGGCCGACCCGCCGCGGAGAACAGGGCCGAGGGCGGCACTCACCGCACAGCCTCGGGTCGGCAGGCAGCCGCTCTCCTCGCTCTGCGCCAGCTCAGCTTCCGCGGCCCGCAGCGCCGGAGGGGAGAGCTCTGGAGCCGGCCCCGCCCCCGGCCCGCCCCGGCCCCGCCCCTCGGCTCCGCGCGCCCCCTCCCGCAAGGACACGTGGCCCCGCCCAGCCCGGGCTCGGCGCGCTGTCCGTCTTCCAGCCGCCGCGCTGCAGTCGGTGCCCTGCCCCCGGCCCCGTCCCCGGCCCCGCCGCGTTCTGGCGCACAGCTGGGGGCTCCGAGAAGAGGGCGGGGGCGGCCGGCTCCGCGG
>CAUYPK010055636.1:0-25376 GCA_963574355.1 Loris lydekkerianus
CCATGCCACTGGCCCGACCCTGTCACTCACCTCTTCCCCCGCCTTCTTTCCCTGCCCCTTCTCCACAATAAAAAAAAAATAAATAAAACTCCAAAAAAAAAAAATAATAAAAAAAAAAAATAAATAAATAAATAAATAAAACTGATTACCATTAAAAAAAAAAAAAAAAAAAAGATTAGATTAGATGTAGCATCAAAGAGGTGGTGATCTTGGTGACAAAGGGTTCTAATAGAGAGACTGAAGCAGAAGCCAGACAGACAGCAAGTAGGAGATAAGTAGTCAGCAACCAAGCCTGATTCCCAAATGGTACAGATCCCAAACTCTTGCTTGACAATGAAGTTCTAATGGCCCAAAAGCTTCAACATAAAAAGCAAAGTAATTAGAAGCACTGAGGAAAAAATATGGGAAACTAAAACCAACCAACCAACCTCACAGTGGGTAATATTTTTCCTAGTAAGACACAAAACAGAAGCCATACAAGAAAAGATTGAGCCTTTCAGCCGGAGACACCATCTTCCAGTAATTCACCAAAATGACAAACACAAAGGGAAAGAGGAGAGGCACCTGATACATGTTCTCTGGGCCTTTTAGAAAACATGGAGTTGTTCCTTTGGCCACATATATGCGAATCTACAAGAAAGGTGATATTGTAGACATCAGGGAATGGGTACTGTTCAAAAAGGCATGCCACACAAATGCTACCATGGCAAAACCGGAAGAGTCTACAATGTTACCCAGCATGCTGTCAGCATTGTTGTAAACAAACAAGTTAAGGGCAAGATCCTCGCGAAGAGGATTAATGTTCGTATTGAACATATTAAGCACTCTAAGAGCCGAGATAGCTTCCTGAAACGTGTGAAGGAAAATGATCAGAAAAAGAAGAAAGCCAAAGAGAAAGGTACCTGGGTTCAACTGAAGCGCCAGCCTGTGCCACCCAGAGAAGCCCACTTTGTGAGAACCAGCAGAAAGGAGCCTGAGCTCCTGGAACCCATTCCCTATGAATTCATGGCATAATAAGCATATAACATAGCACACACGAGTACCAGCGGACCCATGTTTTTAGGTGCAAGAACCTATTTATTCCCCATGAGCTTATGGCAGAATAAGCATAGCACACAGGATAACCAGTAGTCCCAATGTAACAATGATACAAGGCGCTGGAACCTATTTCCCATGAATTCAAAAGTCAATCAACACTTTGTCATATTCAATGGCAAGGTGCCTCCCTGAGCTACTGGAACCTCTTCCCCTATGAATTCATGGCATGGTAGATACAAATAATAGCATAAAAATGTTTCTTGTTCTTTCACTACAAGTGTTTTTTTTTTTTCCCCTAAGAAGTATTAAAGCTAATTTTAATGTGTTCTAAAAAAAAAAAAGAAAGAAAGAAAAAGAACAGATTGAGAAATTTGGCTACCAGAATTTTTTTCCTAAGCTGTCACCAAACAAATGATAATAAGAACTAAAATATGGGGTGGCGCCTGTGGCTCAAAGGGGTAGGGTGCCGGTCCCATATGCCGGAGGTAGTGGGTTCAAACGCAGCCCCAGCCAAAAACTGCAAAAAATAAAGAACTAAAATATGAACTAGAAAATATTTGAACTCATACTTTGGGTGAGGATTAGTTTTTTTATATAAGAAAAGCTTTTATAATCAATAAGAACAACAACCCAATAAAACAATGAAACAAGGACTATGAACACAGTTCATAGGGAAGAAAACACAACTCTTAAATACAGTAATCATCCAACCTTATCATAAAGGAAATGAAAAGATAAACTACAACATGATTTTTTTTTTTTTTACATATTAGATATCTTGTGAAAAGTCTGATAACACTTTATTGTCTGAAGTTGTGCAGAAACAAACATTCTATAGGCTGGTGAAAGTGTATATTTGGGCTTTTATGGAAGACAATTTGGCAATATTGGAGAAACATTACAGGTGCATATCCTCTGACTCAGCAATTCTGCTTCTTGGAATGTATCCTGCATTCGTACTTGCATTGTATAAAATGATGTATTTGCAAGTTTACTCATTGTAGCTATCTTTATAATATTGGCAAAAATCAAAACCATTTTAATGTTCAATGCGAGGTGGAAAAGATATGATACGTCTTCTTACCTAACACATGAGCGATGGCCAACATTACTCTAACAAAAGACAGGTTAACAAGATAAAAGAATCACAACAAATTTACTTAAATCAAAATTTTACATAAAAAAGTTTTACATGACATGAGAACCTTCAGAAGTGAAGTCCTAAAGACCCAGGGAAAATTGTCTCATTTTTGTACTTATATTTGATGAAGAATAGACAATTGTGTAGAAATATGTTTGGACAAATGGAGTATGAACTAGACTGAAGATTCTTCTTGACCTTTCTGTGTAGCATTCCCTTGTCTCGGGTACAGGGCTATAGAAACTCTCTCAGGAATGAGTCTTATGACCTACTATCAGACAAGGTAGATAAGAGAATTTCGTCATGCCAGCTCCTATACAGAAAGTGGGGGTTAGCGTCATATTTCTGTCTTACTTTGTGGGAGAGGAGTTTTGGTTTCCATGTTTTACTTTAGGAACGGGAGAAAGGCAGAACGTTGCAGAGAGGATTTCCAATCTCTTTTAGTTCCAGTATTTCAAAAAGCCTTACTTTAGGGTATCATTTTCTGAGCCCCAACACTAACAAGGATATTAATTATGACCATCGTTACCAGTGCTACGGTCCTGCAGGAAATTAAGAAGGCGCTAGAGTTCCATGAAAGTACAGATGTAGATGTATATTTGATAGTTATCAGCTAAGGGGCAAAGGTTGAAATGAGAGAATGAGTTCACTGGATTACACCTCTGAGGTTTTCCTCCAGCTCTGCCACCCAGACTCCTCCCGCCCTTTCCCCGTGGTGGTCTTGGAGACTAGCGCCACTTCCGGCAGAACAGCCACTTCCGCTTAGGCCCCGCCCTTTTCCTGCGAGTGGGCGCTGATTGGCCGGTTTGAAAAGCGCCGCGCGCGAGCTCACCTGGGTTCCCAGGGGCGCAGCCCGGCTTTCCGGAGTGCGGCGCCTGAACCTCCGAGTCCCCGTTCCTGTGGCGGGTTCCTGCGGCCACGCCGTCTTTGCCAGCCTGCGGGATAGAGCTCGGTGTCCCGCGCGCGCGTATAAACAGCGCGGAGCCTGCTACCATGAAACCAGCGTGAGTTCGGGGCCGACGGGCAGGGAGGGCGGGCAGGCCGGGCGGAGGCAGGGGTCCGGCCGCGGGGGCTGAGGACCTGCGTCTCTCCTCACGCAGTCTGCGCCCGGCCCCACGCCGCTCCGGTTACCAAAGGAGAACCCTCCACAGGAGGCCACTCTGGGTGAGCTTGGGCTCGGAGACCCCGGCGGCGTCTCCCCGCTGCGCCTCCGCCCCGCCCTGCCTTGGCCTCCTGTGGCCTAGGAAAGTTCGGCCCGGAGCCAGGAGTTTTTGTGTCGCGACCCTAGTTTCTGTTAACTGGGTTGTCATCCTCCTGACTCCAGGACATTGTCCCCCTCCCTGTCTCAGGTTTCCCTTCTCGCCCCGCAGATTGCATTTTGCAGAGTTAGTGCTGTTCAAGAGGCGACTCTGGTTAGGGGTCGTCTCGCACATGAAGCCGCGTGTTGTGGTCTTTTAATTGGGGTTTGGTTAGATGCGCTGGGTCCTCGGAGAGCAGTGGCCTTGGTGAGCGCTGCATGCTTTTGCTAGCGCACTACCGTGGCCTTGAGGTGGAGACCATCACTTCTATGGGCCAGTCACTTTTGTTTTATTCTTTGGCCAGAGATAGCCTCCGCCCCCATACACAAACCCCCAAGCCCACAACATAACTAAGTCGGTGGCGGAACGTTTGGGCACAGCATTTGTAAAGAAGTAAAGAAGCATTTGTCTTGCAAAGAAGGTTAACTTTATAACTATTATCACTTAGGTAATCGTTTGCAAAAATGAATTTGTTTTATTAAAAGGCCAAAGTCAAAATCTTTATAATAAAGGAAAGATATGGTGAGTTTTAGTAAACCTACCACAATAGTATTTTGCAGTTAAGACTAATTTGTCTCAACTGGGAGAAAAATAGTCTACAAGCCAAAGTCAAAATCTTTATCATAAAGGAAGGATACAGTGAGTTTAAGTAAATCTACCACAATAGTATTTTGCAGTTAAGACTAATTTGTTTGTCTCAACTTTTGAAAAAATAGTCTACAATCCAAGCCAATAATTTCTTAATTTCTAATGTGCTGAATGTTCATCCAGCCTGTACATAAATGTGAAGAAAAAAGATTATATGGTAGAGAAATGGTGAAATCAAAATGCCTTTACTACTGCTTACAAAGCAAGAAATTGGCAATTTGAGGTCACATTTTGTTTGGGGACAAAGGATTTTTTTTCAAGATCAATGTAAGGGCACACATGATTAAGTCATGATTACATTTGTAAGGTGAAGTCCTAGTTGTAGTTGTTTCCTTCACCCAAGTGTGCCTCACATTTGTGCACTGTTATCTTCGGGTGGTAACTTGCCAAACCCTGCCCCCTTCTTGAATTTAATTGAGTTTTTCTCTCAAGTAAGCACAAGGTTTTTAATCTACTAGTTTCAATTTAGTATTGAGCACATGTGAGGCATGTTTTTCCATTCCATTCAAATCCATCTAGGTCAGTGGTTCTCAACCTTCCTAATGTCACAGCCCTTTAATACAGTTCCTCATGTTGTGGTGACCCCCCAACCATAAAATTATTTTCGTTGCATATTGCAGGAGAAAAATTTCTGTTCATGTCTCTTACCCAGTTTTAATATGGTTGTTTGCTCTCTTTTTGTTGATTTGCTTGAGTTCTTTGTAGGTTGTGGGCATCAGATTAGTAGCATGCGAAATAACTTCTCCCACTCTGAAAGTTCTCTTTGCTTTGTTGATTGTGCCCTTAGTTGCTCAGAAACTTTTTAATTTGATCCTATCCCATTTATTTTTGCTGTGATTGCCTTTGAAGTCTTCTTCATAAATTCTTTCCCAAGGCTGCTATCATTAAGAGTTTTTCCCACGCTTTTTTCTAGAGTTTTTATGGGTTTTGATTTAAATCTTTTATCAATAGTGAGTTAATTCTAATAAGTGGTGACAGGTGGGGGTCTACATTCAGTCTTTACACATGGCTACCCAGTTGTCCCAGTATCATTTGTTAAATAGAGATTCTTTTCCCCCAGTGTATACTTCTGTTTTCTTTATCAAAAATCAGATGGCATTATGAGACTGGTTTTATCTTCAGGTCCTCTATTCTGTTCCATAGATCCATGTGTCTGTTTTATAACAGTAGCATACTATTTTGATCACCACAGACTTGAAGTTTGGTTACTTGATGCCTCCAGATAAGAGTGTATCATCAGGAAAGAATGATAGAATTCCTCTGTCCCCGTTTGGATACCCTTGCTATCCTTCTTTTGCCTGATTGTATTGGCTAGGACTTCCAGCAGTATGTTGAAAAGTAGGCATCCTTGTCTGGTTCCCGTTCTAAGGGGAAATACTTTCAGTTTTTCTCCATTCAGTATGATATTTGCTGTGCGTTTATCATAAATGTCTTTTATCAGTTTAAGAAATTTCCCATCTATGCCAATTTTCTCAAGTGTTCTTATCAAAAAGGGATGCTAAATTTTGTAAAGTGCTTTTTCTGTATCTGTTGAGATCATATGATCTTTGGTTTTACTTCTGTTTCTGTAGTGAATTATTTATGGTTTTGCATATATTAAACCAGCCTTGGATCCCAGAGCTGAAGCCCACTTTGTCTTGATACAATTTTTTTTTTTTTTTTTATGTACCGAGGAATTTGGTTTCATAGGTTTGTGTTGGGGGTTTTTACATCATATTTAATTATTTAATTTGTTGTGTCTTTTTACATCAATATTCATTAATGAAATTGGTCTGTAGTTTTCTTTTTAGTTGTGTCCTTTCTTGGTTTTGGTATTGGGGTGATATTTGCTTTGTAGAAGGAGTTGGAGAGTATTCTATCCTTCTCATTGTTTTAGAATAGGTTCTAAAACATATAGATATAGGTGTCAGCTCTTCTTGGAAGGTTTGGTGGGATTGGGTGTGCAACTGTCTGGTCCAGAACTTTCTTGTTATTGGAAGCTTTTTTATAGTAATGTGCCCTTACATATTTTCAAATTTCTGGGCGTGGAGTTTTTTGTAGTATTTGGTGAAGATCTTTTGTATCTTTGTGGTATCCATTATTATATCCCCTTTTTCATTTCTAAATGAGCTTCTTAGAGATCTTGCTTCTCTGTTTCTAGTTAATCTGGTCAAGGGTTTATCAGTTGTATTTGTCTTTTTTGTTTGTTTGTTTTTTCTCTTGCAGTTTTTAGCTGGGGCTGGGTTTGAACCCGTCACCTCCGGCATATGGGGCCGATGCCCTACTCCTTTTAGCCACAGGCACTGCCCTTATTTGTCTTTTTGAAAAACTGACTTTTTGTTTCATTAATTTTCTGAATAGTTCTTTTGGTCTTAATTTCATTTACTTTCTCATTTTGATTATTTATTTTCTTCTGCTTGATTGGGATTGAATTGTTTTTCCTTTGCCAGTTCCTTGCGCTGATTCATTAGATTGTTGATTTGTGCCCTTTCTGTTTTCTGGATGTGGGCATTTAATGTGATAAATTTCCCTCTTAGGACTGCCTTTGTAGTATTCCACGGGTTTTGATAGCTTGTGGCTTCATTGTCATTTTGTTCTAGGAATCTAGTGATTTCCTTCTTTATCCTCCTCCTTGACTTGGCTGTTGTTCAGCAAAAGGTTGTTTAGTTTCCATGCCTTTGTGTGGGGAATGAAGGTATCTGTTGGAATTGAGTTCAACTGTTATTTCATAGTGGTCTGTAAAGATGCAAGGTATAATTTCTATTCTTTTAAATTTGTTGAGGTTTGATTGTGTCCTAGAATGTGATCAATTTTGGAGAATGATTCACGAGCCATAAGAAGAATGTATTCTCAGTAGTATTGCAATGAAATGGTCAGTATATATCTGTTAAACCCAGTTCTAAAGTTGTATTTAAGTCCAAAGTTTCTTTGTTTAGTTTCTGCATGGAGGATCTGTCCAGTTCTGTCAGTAGTTTGTTGAAGTCCCTGGCTATTACAGTGTTGTAGATTATCATATTGTTTAAGCCAAGTAATGCTTCTGTAAAATTGTTCAAGAAAATATGTAAGCTATTTTCTGGCTTGGCACCTATAGCTCAATAGCTAGGGCACTGGCCACATAACACCCAGGCTGGTGGGTTTGAACCCAGCCTGGGTCTGCTAAACAACAATGACAACTACAACAAAAAAATAACCAGGCGTTATGGCCGGCGCCTCTAGTCCCAGCTACTTGGGAGGCTGAGGCAAGAGAATTGCTTAAGCCCAAGAGTTTGAGGTTGCTGTGAGCTAGGACACTACGGCACACTACTGAGGGAGACATGATGAGACTCTTGTCTCAAAAAAAAAAAAAAAAGAAAGAAAAAAGAAAATATGTAAGTTGTTTTGAATATAGAACTAATTAAAGAGTAATTTGGTACATTTTATACCAAAAACGTATTCTACACCAAATTTTAATTATTGTTGGATTACACATTCCACGAACACTCTGCTACTAATGCAGTTTAGTATTCATGTTATTTGGGATGTAGTGTTTTGGAACTGCTAAGAAATAATTTTACAACTCCCTGGAAGGTTGTCTGAATAAGTTATAGGTGAGATTTTTGTATTAATGTTGAACTAAAATTATTTTTTAATCTGTGACCAGGAGGCTTAAAACACCCAGGAAACCTCCAGTGAAAAAAGGATCCCAAACGAACCTTAAAGACCCAGTTGGGGTAAGTTCTCCCTGTAAATGTGTGTGTATATTCTTTAGTCTTTTCTGCCTAATGTTAGTCTTTTCTATCTTACATATATGTTTGGAATGGAAGGAAAAAGAGATGCAAAAGTGCAATAAAAAAACATTTATTTAAATGGATTTATTAAATTGTGTAAAACTGGTTCTGGCTGTGAAATTTTGTTTTATCTATAGGATTAATTGGTCTAGTAAAATGAAGTCCTTTGTTGTTGATTGCATTCCTTCTATAATTCATTATAATTTGCAAAGTTAGATAACAAAAACCTTCAACTAGGTTTATTCTCTTTGGGATGCGGGAAATTTTTCTACTCCAATGAGCATTTTTTCTCACCTGCATACAGTAATTGAAGACACAGATCATGAGGAGAGCCCCAAACTTCTGGGGACCAAGTTTCATAAAGACTATGGTATAGCATAGCTTAGTTCAGCCTAATGCCTACTCATAATTGCAAATACTTCACTAGTTTCAGTTTAGGAACTTTTTTGTTTTGAGACAGAGTCTCAGTATGTCACCCTCGGTAGAGTGCCATGGCGTCACAGCTCACAGCAACCTCCAGCTCTTGGGCTTAAGTGATTCGCTTGCCTCATCCTCCCAAGTAGCTGGGACTACAGGCACCTGCTACTACATCCGGCTATTTTTTGGTTGCAGTTGTCATTGTTGTTTAGCTGGCACAGGCTGAGTTTGAATTTGCCAGCCTCATTGTATGTGGCTGACGTCGTAACCACTGTTCTGTGGGTGCTGAGCCAGGCTTAGGAACTTGCTTTTAAAAGCAAATATCAAATAAAAGAGAATTGCTTTGCTCTAAGGCAGCAGTTCTCAACCTGTGGCTCGTGACCTCTTTGTAACATTGAAAATACATCAGAAGGTTGAGAACCACTGCTCTAAGGTATTTTAAATCTGCCACTGTAGTCCAGCTCTGACTCAAGGGAATCATGTTTTTTTGTACAGAGAAGAATAGATTTTTCCCTCAAAACTCCCCCAGCCTTTTCTTTTTACTTCTTTGTATATTAAGTATTAGGTTAAGCTGACAAGTTTTAAATTGACTTCTAACTCCAAAGAATTCTAATAGCTTTAAAAATTTTATTGTGTGATATGTTGTTGGCTTTTAGAGTTTTTTTTTTTTAGTAGTGTAACTTTATTTGTACAATATACTCAATACTTTATACTATTATAATAATGAAGACAAGTTGTACACTTTGCTCCTTTTATTTTATGTGTATTTTAATGTTTTCTTATCTAATACGTCTGTTTGCATTTGTCAGTCTCAACTAGCAGATTTTCATTGTCATAGCTGTAGCTTTTTCTCTTAAGATGAGATATCAAATGTTTGTGGAAGGATGAATGAGCTTACATGAAAAATCAGGCAAAATGTGAACCTTTGTCCTTTATATTCCTTCTTGTTTTTTCAGGTATACTGTAGAGTGCGTCCACTGAGCTTTCCTGATCAGGAGTGTTGCATAGAAGTGATCAATAATACAACTGTTCAGCTTCATACTCCTGAGGGTTACAGACTCAACCGAAATGGAGACTATAAGGAGGTAATTTCTACTGGAGCCAAGTTGTCTTTACTCAGTATATTGTTTCCTGAATGGCTTTTGCTTTTACATTTTTAAATTTAAGAAAGTTCATGTATGATCCCAGTTTTTTGGGAAGACTTATTTACTGCTACACTATAACCTTTATATCTAAAGTGTTTTTGATTTCTGGGATGCACAGACACATCTCTGGTACATTGGTGTTAGAGGATTGGATTTGGGGAATAATTTATTCCACTGTATACTTACTATTTTTTAGAGTATGTTAGAGATAGTTTAATGTGGAATGATATATAATTGTGCTAAGCAGTTATTTATATATATGTAGATATATATACCCACACATTTTCATGTGTGGATATTAAAATAACTAACAATAGACATCTGTACTTGTATCAACCCCTTATGAAGTGGTGTTTTTTTTTTGTTTGTTTGTTTTTTTAGACAAAGTCTCAAGCTGTTGCCCTGGGTAGAATGCCGTAGTGTCATAGCTTGCAGCAACCTTCAACTCCTGGGCTCAAGCAATCCTCTTACCTCAATTTTTCTATTATTAGTAGAAATGGGGGGGGTCTCGCTTTTTGCCCAGGCTGGTCTCGAACTCATAAGCTCCAGCTGTCCACCCACCTCAGCCTTACAGAGTGCTAGGATTATAGGCATGAGCCTCCACGCCAGGCCATTATGAAGTGTTTTTATTTTTAGGAAACTATTTAGCAAACTCAAAAATAATGAGTTTAGTTCAGTGTAGCAAATGTTTCGCTAAGCTAGCTGGAGCATGGAATGCGTTTAAAAAGCTTGAGTAAGACGCAGTCATTACCTTTATGGAGTTTACAACTTAGTTGAGACAGATGGCAAACAAGTAATTCTCATATAGATAAGACAAAGTCATGTGTGTTAAAGAGGAGGAACTGTGGGAAGGAAGAGAATGAATTCAGGTTGCCATTCACTTTTTTGTGCTACTATTCTAGTGAAATTGCTTTTCAAAAACTATCAGTAGCCTCTCTGCTGCTGAATTTGATATATACCCTTTGTCCACACTACAGTCTATTTCTCAACTGCACCCTTCAGGAAGCACTCTCCTGTCTCCCCCTCCAGTTCTCTCTGCTCTGTTTACTCCCTGGCCAACTTTGCTAGCTCTTCCTCTTCTTCCAATCTGTAAATACAGAGTTGGGTCATAGCCAGGGCTCTCTGCTCTAATTCTGTACTTTCGTATAGCTTTAAATGTTGATTATATGGTAAATTTTGGGAATTTTTATCTTTATCTTAAACCTTTTCTCTAGCCCTAAACTTAAAATATCCAACTACTCATTTGATATCTCTGCTTGGGCACCATATAGGCATCTCAAATTTAAATGACCAAAATGGAGTCCTTGATTGTTTTCCCTCTAAATCACTTCTTCCCTCGTTTCTGCAGATAATGGCACCTTCACCTGTAGGGTTGCTCAAAGCTTGCCTTCTGCTGTCATGACCTGGACCCTACCTTTCACTTGTCCCTCTTTATATCTACTTTATTATTAGGTCAATAACTATGAAATGTCCAATTTTATTTTATTTATTTATTTTTGCAGGGTTTTTTTTTTTTTTTTTTTTTTTTTGGCTGGGGCCAGGTTTGAACCCACTACCTCTGGTGTATGGGGCCCGTGCCCTACTCCTTTGAGCCACAGGCGCCTGCCCCTAACTGTCCCATTTTAAATCAAAAGTTTAGTTTATTATATCTCAGATAAGAAGCAGTACAATTATCAAAGTATATGCCCAAAGTATCCACACGGTTTTTCCATCTTTTCTTTTTCTGAGACAGAGTCTTAAGCTGTTGCCCTTGATAGAGTGCCATGGCGTCACAGGTCACAGCAACCTCCAACTCTTGGGCTTAAGCGATTCTCTTGCCTCAGCCTCCCAGTAGTTGGGACTACAGGCGCCCGCCACAACGCCCAGCTATTTTTTGGTTGCAGTTGTCACTGTTTAGCAGGCCCAAGCCTGGTTTCAACCTGTCACCCTTGATGTATGTGGCCGGCGCCCTGCTGACTGACCTATGGGCTGACCTACGGGCACTGTCAGCTTTTTCCTTTTTTTTTTTATTGAGACAGAGCCTCAAGCTATTGCCCTGGGTAGAGTGCTGTGGTGTCACATCTCACAGCAACCTCCAACTCCTGGGCTTAAGTGATTTTCTTGCCTCAGCTTCCCGAGTAGCTGGGACTACAGGCACCTGCCACAATGCCTGACTATTTTTTGGTTGTAGTTGTCAATTGTTTGGCCTGGGCTGCATTTGAACCTGCCAGCTCTGGTGTATGTGACTGGCGCCTTAGCCGCTTGAGCTACAGGTGCTACCAGGTTTTTCCATTTAATGGTAGCAGCAAAGAAACCTAGAGAGCAAGTAGCAATGAAATTGTAAAAGGTGTTTTCCACGGCTTGTTGAGACTTGAATATTTTTCCTTGCAAGAAGTGGTCCAAAGCTTGGCAGAAGTGGTTGCCGTTGTTGCAAAGTCTTATGAATATGGCGGATGACAGAGTTTTCAAGTAGTTTGAGCCGGATTATTGTGCACAGCATTGTCTTGCAAGAGGGTTGTCTCTATTAACCTGTCTTTATTGACCAGTCTCTGCTGCTTTAACTGCATACAAATCCTCTGTAATCAATAGACCAGATTTCATGAAGCTGTAGTGGATAATATCAGCACTGGACCAACTAGACACTATTAGCTTTTACTGATGAAAAATTCAGCTTTTGACTGTTTTGGCTTTTTGTTTTTATCCAATCATTGTCCCATGTGCTTGTGATTGTCAAAAAGAATCCATTTCTCATCACATAATAATATGGTGTTGAAATGGTTTGTTTTTATGTCATGACAGCAAAAAAAGGCAAGCTTTGAGATGATTTCTCTTCTGATGCTCATTTAATTCATGCAGAACCCATCTATCCATCTTCTTTACCTTGTTAATTTGTTTCACATGGTCCAATATTGCTGACATAGTAATGTCAAACCTTGCTGCTAGTTCACACACAGGTTGAAATGGAGTCACTGCCATTACAGCTTTCAGTTCATTCATCTTGGTGTCAGGTGGTCCACATGGCTCATTTTCAAGATTAAAATCACCAGAACAGAGCTTCTCAAACTATTGACATACTGTGCATTCATTAGCCACATCCTTCCCAAATACTGTGTTGATATTTTGAACTATCTATACTGCTTTGGGTCCATGATGGAATTTACATTAAAAAATAATATGAACTTTTGACTTATTCATGGTTTCACAAAAAAGTGTTCCAAGAAAAATAGGAAAATATAATCACAAGCCAAAATGTACATTTGAAAGAATGTCAATGTACCTTCACAATAAAATAAAAACAAACAGAACCCCAATAAATGTCAAAGTGAAATGTCAGAGATATCAACTGTCTGACTCAGTACTTAAGGAAATCGAACATTTCTTACTTAATAACTTATAGAAGATCCTATCAGTTCTGTTCCTAAGTACGTCTTGAAACTCATTCCATTTTTATCTCCACTGCCACCACCCTAGCCTTAGCCCCATTGTTAATCTCTGAGACAATTTTTCTCCAACTATTTGTTGTGAAAGAGTAGCTTTTTTCTTTTTTTTACTTTCTTTCTTTTTTTTGAGACAGAACCTCAAGCTGTCACCCTGGGTAGAGTACCGTAGCATCACAGCTCACAGCAACCTCCAAATCCTGGGCTCAAACGATTCTCCTGCCTCCACCTCCCAAGTAGCTGGGACTACAGGCGCCTGCCTTCATTGTTGTTTGGTGGGTCCAGGCTGGATTTGAACCTGCCAGCTCAGGTGTATGTGGCTGGCGCCTTAGCCACTTGAGCCACAGGCACTGAGCCTTCTTCTTTTTTTAGAGACAGAGTCTCACTTTATCTTCCTCAGTAGAGTGCTGTGACATCACAGCTCACAGCAACCTCCAACTCCTGGGCTTACGTGATTCTCTTGCCTCAGTCTCCCGAGTAGCTGGGACTACAGACGCCTGCCACCACACCTGGCTATTTTTTTGTTGCAGTTGTCTTTGTTGATTAGCTGGCCTTGGCCGGGTTTGAAGCCAGTCCCTTAGTGTATGTGGCTGGTGCCGAGCCGTTGAATACTAATCTATACATGTCTCCTTTGGGGCAATAATACTGATAATCTTAAAAAACATTGAAGAGTCATATTAATACCTGAGTGGGTTGAATTTAAGGTAAAGACTATAGAACAGGAAGACATTTTAATTTACTTCTATATATTCCAATCTAATTTTCCAAGGTGTTTGATAATATTTTTGATAATGTGACCATACATTCTAATAATTGTATTTTTTTAATTATTTATTTTTATTGTTAAATCATAGCTGTGTACATTAGTGCAATCAAGGAAATAATTGTATTTTGAAAGAAATTTGGTAATTGAAGTATTCTTTTTTTTTTTTTTTTTGGAGACTGAGTTTTACTATGTCATCCTCGGTAGAGTACTGTGGCATCACAGCTCATAGCAACCTCAAACTCTTGGACTCAAGTGGTTCTCTTGCCTTAGCCTCCCAAGTAGCTGGGACAACAGGCAGCCACCACAACACCCAACTATTTGCTTTTTTTTTGTTTTTGTCGCAGCTGTCATTGTTGTTTAGCTGGCCTGAGCTGGGTTTGAACCCACCACCTTCTGTGCATGTGGCTGGTGCCGTAACCACTGTGCTATGGGCACCAAGCCTGAAGTATTGTTTATTAAAAGTTATAATTTTTGTAAACTTTATTTCATGTAAGAATTTAAGAGATTTCTATTTGTAGTTCATTTTTAGTTTTAAAGTACAATACATTAAAACACATAGTGTTGGCCTGGTGTGCTGGCTCATGCCTATAATCCTAGCACTCTGGAAGGGTGAGGCAGGTGGATTGCCTGAGCTCACAGGTTTGAGACCAGCCCCAGCCAGAGTGAGACCTTGTCTCTAAAAATAGCCGGGCATTGTGGCAGGCACCTGCAGTCTCAGCTACTTGGGAGGATAAGACAAGAAAATCGATTGAGCCCAAGAGTTTGAGGTTATTGTGAGCTGTGACACCACAGCACTCTACCAAGGGTGACAAAATAAGACTGTATCCAAAAAAACAAAACAAAACAAAACAAAAAAAACATAGTGTTATACTATGGTAAATGACACCTTTATAAAGAAAAAAAAGAAAACAGTAAATTATCATATGAAGTGTATGAAGTAATACTTTGAAGATTTTTACAAATATATGATTATGAATTGGCATAATACCTTTGATCTTGTCATTTAATTAAAGCAAAATCATCCTTAGTCTATGAATCATTAGTGAGCTAAAGACTTTTTCTACGTTCTCTTTAGTAGTTGTGAGTGAAAGTATTTTCCAGTTTATAATTGATGTAATCTAGGTATGTCATGATTTTTTAGTGAGTTACTGAGAAACTTAAGAGTTGCAACTATAGGCTCGGCGCCTGTGGCTCAAGGGGCTAAAGCGCCAGCCACATACACCTGAGCTGGCGGGTTCCAATCCAGCCCGGGCCTGCCAAATAATAATGAGGGCTGCAACCAAAAAAAAAAAAAAAAAAAGCTGGGTGTTGTGATGGGCGCCTGTAGTCCCAGCTACTTGGGAGGCGGAAGCAGGAAAATTGCTTGAGCCCAGGAATTGGAGGTTGCTGTGAGCTGTGATGCCACAGTACTCTACCCCAGGGACAGCTTGAGGCTCTATCTTAAAAAAAAAAAAAAAAGAGTTGCAACTATAAAGACCATTCGTACTTTTCTTGGGTGTCTGGATGTTAACTATTCATGGTGTTCATAGCCTCCTCCCAGTAGAACATAAGACTTTTTTTTTTTTTTTTTTTTAAGAGACAGAGTCTCATTTTATCACCCTCAGTAGAGAACTGTGGCATCACAGCTCACAGCAACCTCCAACTCCTGGGCTTAGGCGATTCTCCTGCCTCAGCGTCCCAAGTAGCTGGGACTACAGGCGCCTGCCACAGCGCCTGGCTACATTTTGGTTGCATTTTGGCCAGGGCCTGGTTCAAACCTGCCACCTTGATATATGGGGCCAGTCCCCTACCCACTGAGCCACAGGCGCTGCCCGAACATGAGACTCTTAATCTTAAATGTTCCTAAAGAAACATCTTGGGTGGCACCTGTGACTCAAAGGAGTAGGGCGCCAGCCCCATATGCCGGAGGTGGCCGGTTCAAACCCAGCCCTGGCCAAAAACTGGGGATGAGGTGGGGTGGGAAGAAACATATAAGTTTAAACACATATATTTCTAGCTTAGATGTAGTAGAATTCCATTTAAGCATGTTTTACTTTTTTCACTGTCCACAGACTCAGTATTCATTTAAACAAGTATTTGGCACTCACACTACCCAGAAAGAGCTCTTTGATGTTGTGGCTAATCCCCTGGTAGATGACCTCATTCATGGCAAAAACGGTATGATTTTTAGACTTTTGTTGAATTTGCGTTTTTTTCTATTTCTGATAAAAGTTTTTTGATATTTATGTATTTAGTTTATGTTGGCCAGTTATGCTTATTTAATTTGTTAGAGTGGTGTTAAACGTGTTTTTTGTAAGCTGGCTAAGTTTTAGTATTTTTTAATGCAATGAAATATTAGAAGTGGAGGACTTCTAAGATATAACTCATTGTGACTTGCTATACTGTAGGTCTTCTTTTTACATATGGTGTGACGGGAAGTGGAAAAACTCACACGATGACTGGTTCTCCAGGGGAAGGAGGGCTGCTTCCTCGTTGTTTGGACATGATCTTTAACAGTATAGGGTCATTTCAAGCTAAGCGATATGTAAGTATAAAATCCTTAAGTGATGTTGACTATTTCACTATGGACACAGTACTAAGGTGCCTGTGGCTATACTAGTATTAAGGAAGAACCAAAGCATTGGGTTCATTCTGAAACCTTAAATATATTTAAATATTAAATGTTTCCTAAACATCATTTTTATCATTTAGGTAAAATTCTAAAAACCATAGTCTGGGGCAGTGCCTGTGGCTCAGTGGGTAGGGCGCTGGCCCCATATACTGAGGGTGGTGGGTTTGAACCCAGCCCTGGCCAAACTGCAACCAAAAATCGCTGGGAGTTGTGGTGGGTGCCCATAGTCCTAGCTAATTGGGAGGTTGGAGGTTGCTGTGAGCTGTGATGCCACTGCACTCTCCCGGGGACAATAAAGTGAGACTCTGTCTCAATAAATAATAAATAAATAAATAAAAACCATAGTCTGATTTTTGCTCCCACTTCAGGTTTTTAAATCTAATGATAGAAATAGTATGGAGATCCAGTGTGAGGTTGATGCCTTACTAGAACGCCAGAAAAGAGAAGCCTCGTCTATTCCAAAGACCCCCTCTAGCAAGTAAGTTTTTACCTCTGAATGCAACATCAGCTTAGGGTGTGGGATTCTGTCCTGTGGGTTGCCCAGGCATAGGGAACATTAAGTAGAGAAATTGATCTTACAGTTGAGTTTTGTTAAAGTTGAGGAATGTTCTTAAATTATTTGCTCGGATGTTGTCTTTGGTTTTGAGCACATTGTGTTTGAATTACTGTTTTGAGAAGGAAGCTGCCACTCTGGGTGAAGAGTAAGTGTAATAGCCTTTGTTGTGTATCTGGAAGGAGATGGGGATACTGTTGTTGAGGAATATGAATAAAGTTGCATTGTGTGTTTCTGCCTGTAATAGTGTATCATTTATGTCATAACTTTTAGTTTCCCCTTGGGATAATTTACTTTTGATATTTGTCACAATGTATAAAATCAGACTTTTTTGGTTTTTGTTTTTTCTTTTAGACGACAAGTAGATCCAGAGTTTGCAGATATGATAACAGTACAAGAATTCTGCAAAGCAGGAGAGGTTGATGAAGATAGTGTCTATGGTGTATTTGTCTCTTATATTGAAATATATAATAATTACATATATGATCTGTTGGAGGAGGTACCATTTGATCCCATAAAACCCAAGTAAGTAGTGAAGAGAGCCCCTTCTTAGATATTAACCTTGGGGAAGGTACTTTACCTTAATGAACCTTAGTTTCTTCAGCTGTAAACAGGAATAATGCTTGTATTTTGTTTCCAGAACGAAGTGTTGTAACTTGTATGTCATGTAGTTGGTGCTCATAGGGTACTTTTATTATTAACTAGATATGTAACTGTATTAGGGAATTAGTGTGTTAAAGTATCTAAGGAGAAGAGTGACCTGAATATTCTTCTTAGAGATTATTTTTGAAAACTCTTGGCCCTAATTTTGAGAAGCACCTTAATTAATTATGTTAGGAAGTTTCCCTGTTGATGCATTCTGGGGCTATTTTTCCAGAACCTGAGACTCAGTGTGGGGAGTTTTATAATTTCTTTAATCACCTGTATCTTGGCGATCTCTACAGAATGCAGCCTAGAGCTACTATCTTTACAAGAAACACTGTGACCTTTCATAATAACATAAAGTACCATCTGCATTGCCGTTACCAAAATTAAAAGACTACTTAAGATTTCCTTGCGTTTAATCACTATCTGGCATCACAAAAGACAAATCTGCATTTTTTGCCAGAGCCTACTCTAGAATCTTAAGTCTACTGTTAGTGTCTTGTTCCTGAGTTGATGGTTTTGTAGTTCAGCTAAAGGGTTGGGTTTTTTTTTTTTAGAGCCTTTCAGGAGGTAAATGATATGAAGATATGTCTTTTTTTTTTTTTTTTAGACAGCATCTTGTTATGTCATTTGGGCTAGAGTGCAGTAGTGTTATATCATATCATAATCATATCATATAACATATCATATTCAAACTCCTGAGCTCAAATAGTCCTGCTGTCTCAGCCTCCTTCCCCCCCTCCCCCCAAGTAGTTGGAACTATGGGTGCCTGCCACTATACCTGGCTAATTTCCCTATTTATTTTGTAGTGACAGGGTGTCACTCTGGGCTAGTTTTGAATTCCAGGCCTCAAGCGATCTTCCAACCTTGGCCTCCCAAAGTGCTAGCTGGGATTACAGGCATGAGCCACCATGCCTGGCCAATGTGCGTCTTAAGTTTAACTTTGTGTGTATGTCTTAAGGAATATTATTGGAGAAACAACTAGATTTATAAAACCATTAGATTGAAAATAGATGTCATCATATCTGCTTTGATTTACATAGAAAATTTATGGACCCTAATTGATTATATAAGTTATTTCTGTGGTTTTTACTGAGTTACATTTTGATGTAGGTGTCTTCATTCAAAGTCCTTGAATTTTGATCTGCATTGGTGGGAAAACAATTACAAAGTTGCTAAGTGAGCTAAATATAAAAGTATTCTAGAAGTTTATGTGAAGGAAGACTTTTGCTTTACTTAACCCTTTCTCAAATGAGGATTTTACAAAGGGCCTTATTTCTGGAGCGACATATTTTTATTTATCCTTGGAATGTTGTATTAAGAAAATCTTCTACTTGTAATAATCTTCTCAGGTTGAAGACTTTATTAAACAATTGCTTTTTTTACCAAACTAATTACTTTTTCATTTATTTCAAAGTATCAGTTGTTCTGTTGCTATTTTTATAAACTTTTGTGATTTATTTATTTATTTATTTATTTATTTAGATAGTCTCAAGCTGTTGCCCTGGGTAGAGTGCCATGGCTTCATAGACTCACAGCAACCTTCAACTCTGGCTCAAGTGATCCTCTTGCCTCAGTTTTTCTATTTTTAGTAAAGACGGGGTCTCGCTCTTGCTCAGGCTGGTCTTGAGCTCTTGAGCTCAAGCAATCCGCCCTCCTCGGCCTCCCAGAGTGCTTAGGATTATAGGCATGAGCCACCGCGCCTGGCAACTTTTGTGATTTTATTCATTATTACGTTGCTACTAATAAGTTTCATGTTTGCTCATGTGCCAAGTTTTTGTTTGGTTTGTTCTAAGTGAGATTATTTTGGAAGGTTCTTACCTTGATTTTATTTAGTTATACAAAGGAAGAACAGCTAAAGTGAATTGTGTGCCTTGTAACCTTACTGATTAACTCTTTGAACGAATATGTAAGCATGCTACTTTGGCACTGAATTCAGATTTAATTTGTTAGGATAGTATTAGACCTACTTTTTTGAGCTAATTAACTTTAAGTGGTTTTTCACACAATGAAAAATTATTACAAGTAGAAGATTTTTAAGACAGCTTATTGTGACTGTCACATAGTCTGAACTAAACATGTTGTGAGATAGCTGTTACAGAAACGGTAATGTCTGCTTTATTCCTTTGGTAGGTGGAACAGTTGCAGCACACCCATGAGGAACACAGATTTTGTGTATGTGGTGATGTTGTTGACTCTTAAAGAGAATGGTGCAGTTATACTAGTGGTTGGCATTCTATGGCATGTTTGCACGCAGGTTGTTTTCCATTGGCATTAGATGGGCTGCCACTCTAAGCCCTCCTTGCTTCCTGAAAAATCTGCCATTGACTATCAGTGATGGTGGCTGGTAAATACCCTCACCATTCATAAGACTAAGCCCAAATAGCTAGACCCTGGCCCTGCCTTCACCCTACCTTATAGGCTAAAACCTGAGACAAGCCACATTGAAAGGATTGCCACTCCTGGTATACACCAAACTCTTTCTGAATTTGTTTTCTGCTTTTGCTGAGAAGGTCAGAACCAGTTCTATCTGTTGGTCCTTTAAAATTAGGAAAATACTAGATGTTGATGCTTAACCTATGCATGCAGTGTTGCTATAGTATTACTTTGGTCTCTAATTATTTAGTTAGTGTTGTCTCATGTGCTTTGTTAGAGCTAATTAGAGTAAAGCTTTTAAAACAACTTTGGTCCCTTTTATCTTGTTATGTAACTAATCTTGACTGTATATAAATCTCATTCAAGTTTAAATTTCTCTGGAGTCTTACGTAAGCACATTTTCATTATAAGAATGAAAGTCTTGTCATCTGGTATTTTAGTCCTAGTGTTAAATGAAGATATTTGTATCTCATAATTTAGGAAACCAATCATTTTTTCTTTCTCATAGACCTCCACAATCTAAATTGCTTCGTGAAGATAAGAACCATAACATGTATGTTTCAGGATGTACAGAAGTAGAAGTGAAATCTACTGAAGAGGCTTTTGAAGTTTTCTGGAGAGGTTAGAAACAAAGCTAGAATTAGAAAAATATAAAATGATAAATATAACCCTAGTGAGTTGATACTATGACAGCAGTCTGTTTTGATTTATTAGATAGCATGTATAATGAAATGATTGAGTTTAGATTTGATCCATGATTTCTCTGTTGTCACAGGCCAGAAAAAGAGACGTATTGCTAATACCCATTTGAATCGTGAGTCCAGCCGTTCCCATAGTGTGTTCAACATTAAATTAGTTCAGGCTCCCTTAGATGCAGACGGAGACAATGTCTTACAGGTAAAGTTGTAGTGTTTTTTTTTGTTGTTGTTCTAATTCAATATTTTTGGAAATAGAGTTAAATTAGGGAGATTTCATCGCTGTGAAGATTTCTCTAGAATTAATGTGCAGTCAGTTGTCTATATCTGGGGGTTCCACATTCATGGAGTCAACCAACTGGGATAAGAAATATTCATTAAAAAGTTGCGTCTGTAATAAACATGTACAGATATTTTTATTATCATTCCCTAAGTAATATTCTATAACAACTCTTTACATAGCATTTACATTATATTATATTATAAGTAATTTATAAATGATTTAAAGTATATGGAGGATGTGCATTGGTTATATGCAAATACCATACCATTTTATATCAGAGATTTTGGTATCAGCAGGATGTCCTGGAACTAGTCCCTTGTGGATACTAAGGGTGATGACATTTACATTTTTGTTTTTTTTCCATTAGATAGTACACTTTTGGGAAGCTGGCTGTTGACTCTAAGAACCCAGAATTTTGCTATGAAAAAAGGTTTACAAATATTTAAAAATCTCATCATAGAGGCTCGGCGCCTGTGGCTCAAGCGGCTAAAGCGCCAGCCACATACACCTTAGCTGGCGGGTTCCAATCCAGCCTGGGTGCACTAAACAACGACGGCTGCAACCAAAAAATAGTCGGGCGTTGTGGCGGGCGCCTGTAGTCCCGGCTACTTGGGAGGCGGAGACAGGAGACTCGCTTGAGCCCAGGAGTTTGAGGTTGCTGTGATGCTGTGAGCTATGATGCCACAGCACTCTACCCAGGGCAACAGCTTGAGGCTCTGTCTCAAAAAAAAAAAACAAAACTCATCACAGAGGAGATAAATAAGAACATGTGATTTATTGTTTTCTCTCTGATGCTCCGTTTTGTCTGTAGAAGTTCAGTTAATGGTTTTAAAATGTTGGCGATTCACTTTCTTAGTTTAGGATGTGGGCTGCACCAACCAGGGCAGTAGGGCTCCCTGCTGATCACTATTTACTGCTGAGCCTGCCGTGCTATAAGCAGGGGTCCTCAAACTTTAAACATGGGACCAGTTCACTGTCCCTCAGTCCGTTGGAGGGCCGGACTATAGTTAAAAAAACAAACAAACTATGAACAAATTTCTGTGCACACTGCGCATATCTTATTTTGAAGTAAAAAAACAAAACGGGAACAAATACAGTCACACCACCTCATGTGGCCTATGGGCCGCAGTTTGAGGACCCCTGCAAGGCTTATGTCACTTAGTAACAGCATTCATGCCCAAGCATAACACATACATAATTTTATATATAATTTAATAAATTAAGAAATTAAAGTATAATTGTATTCAAATTGTATTAAAAAATTGTGGCATTGTGGAGATTTATAAGTTGCAAGAGATAGGTTATATTGAAGACCACCAGGATTTAAATTATGATTCCTATATTTATTAACCATATGACTTAATTATTACAGAACACTCCTTAAAGGTTATGAGAACTAAAGGAGGTAGTGCACTAAAGTTCTTAGTTCAGTGCTTGGCCTGTAGTTAGCACTCAACCAATATTAGCTAGAAAATAGCTTTCCTTGGTCTTCCATATACACTTGATTTCCTTTCAGTCACTTCTGATGTTACAATATCAGTTAGGTACCTCTTGACTTTTCTTTTTACAAAATTTATAGTATTATAATTATCACAAGATTAGAAAGTATCTGATTGTAGAGAATTTTTTTTTTTTTTTTTTTTTTTTGAGACAGTCTCACTATGTCACCCTCAGTAGAGTGCTGTGGTGTCACAGCTCACAGCAACCTCTAACTCTTGGGCTTAAGTGATTCTCTTGCCTCAGCCTCCCAAGTAGCTGGGACTACAAAAGCCTGCCACAACACCCAGGTATTTTTTTGTTGTGTTGTCATTGTTGTTTAGCAGGCCTGGTGGCCGACACCCTAACCACTGACCTACAGGTGCCAAGCCTGATTATAGAAAATCTTAAAATTTAGGATAGCCATGTTTAGTCTAGACTTTGATTTGTAGGGTTTTTTTTTTTTATAACAGGGTCTCACTGTTGCCCAGGCTAAAGTGCAGCAGGGTCCTCGTAGCTCACTGCAACCTGAAACTCCTGGGCTCAAGCGATCCTTCTGCCTAGCCTCCCAAGTAGCTGGGACTACAGACTCATGCTTCAATGCCTGGCTAATTTTTTTTTTTTAAGTAGAGATGGGGTCTTACTCTTTCTTAGGCTGGTATTAAACTGACCTTAAGCCATCCTACCACCTCAGGCTCCCACAGTGCTGATATTATAGGCCTGAGCCACTGCACCTGGCCTACACTCTCTTTATTCAGCAAATATTTGTTGAGTTTTTACTGAATGCTAGGCACTATGCTGCCTACTGGAGATAAAATGGAATCCCTAAGAGCAGGGACTCTTTCTGATGTAAAAGGAAGACTAGATAATAAACAAGTAATACAGCTAATGTGAGTATGTATGTGTGTATTTTGGTTTGTTTTGATGAATATGTTTATTACATATAGCAAATGCTCTCCTAAAGTGTGTATCCTTTGGCCCTCCTATGCATTTTACATTATGTAAATGTATTCATTAAGACTTGATACTCTGGGCGGCGCCTGTGGCTGAAAGTAGGGCGCTGGCCCCATATACCGGAGGTGGTGGGTTCAAACCTGGACCCCGCCAAAAACTGCAAAAAAAAAATAAAAAAAGACTTAATAACTCATTGCTTTGACTTTATTTATAACTCATTTTGGATTGTTGGCTTGTTATCTTCTCTTCAGGAAAAAGAACAAATCACTATAAGCCAGTTGTCCTTGGTAGATCTTGCTGGAAGTGAAAGAACTAACAGGACCAGAGCAGAAGGGAACAGATTACGTGAAGCTGGTGAGGAAAGCATAGTACTTCTTGTTATAGCTTTCAGAAACTTGCATTCCCAGTTTATTATTTACTTCTTGATGGGTAGTTTAAGCATACTTGTCTTCAGTTAGTTAATTTAGAGGCTAAGTTAATGGTCAGTGCAATTTCTTTAGTTAGGCTAGTTTGGTATAAATCTGTTACAAGACACTGATTTCTTAAACTCCTGGCCTCAAGTAATCCTCCCGCCAATATTAAGTAAGTTATAATTCTCTTGTTAGTATTGTAGGTCATTATTGGGTCCTTACAAATTGAATGATTTAACATTTAGCAATATTCGTAGTTACAAAAATCAGCTTTTGGAGATGGGAAATATCTGAACTCAAAAGCCAGTTGAAGGGAAATCTACATGTGAGTGTGTGGGTGTGTGTTTTAACCTTTCATTTGTTATAGCTATGATGTTTTATGTTATGTTAATAACCATTTAGTAAGTACCTACTACTGTGTGCCAGGAATTAAACACAGGTATAAAGGTGAAGCCCTGCTAGAGAGAGCCCTGCTTAGTACAAGAGATTAGTATTAGGTCATTTCAAAAGTTTTGTCCGTTTTTATGAGTCTACTTTAAACTGTAATATCTCAGTGAATATTTATTCAATTTAATCAAAATAAGTGCCATTTGAATCAGTGCACTTTTGCCAACGTAACACAAGTCGATTAATTCCATCAGCATAAAAATTGGGTGCTCGGGATTCGATGAAGTCAACGAAGACCATTTTTGCTAGGTCCTGATTGGCAAAGGTTCTACCAGTGAGAAAGTTATCGAAGTGCTTGAAAAGATGGTAGTCGGTTGGTGAGAGGTCTGGGGAGTATGGTGGGTGGGGCAGAACGTCAATGCTCAATTCCTTTAATTTTCGAATGGTGATTTGTGAGATGTGCGGCTGGGCATTGTCGTGGAGCAGGATCGGACCTCTTCTGTTGACCAGTGCTGGCTGCTGCTGACACAATTTTCAGTATATTTCATAGATTTCCTCACAATAGGACTCTGTTGTGATGGTTTGGCCTGGTTGCAGAAAGTTATAATGAATCACACCAGCCGCTGACCACCATACAGTAATCATGATCTTTTTTTGGTGGGGTTTCACCTTTGGGAAGTGCCTGGGTGGCTCATCGGTGTCCAACCACTGTCCTGAACATTTCCTATTATCGTAGAGAATCCACTCTTCATCACACATGACGATCCGATCCAAAAAAGGATTGTTTTGGTTGCACAAAAGCAATGAAGAACAAACCTCGAAACGTGACAATTTCTGCCGATCGTTTAAATCATGGGGCACCCACTTTTCGAGCTTTTTGGCCTTTCCAATACATTTTAAACCATCTGAAACTGCATGGGAGCTGACACCCAGTTCTTCCGCCATCCCACGCATCGTTTGTGATGGGTCAGTCTCCACCAGGGTCCTCAAATCCTCATCCTGGATTACTCTAGATAGACCACTTCGGGGCTCATCTTTGAGGCTAAAATTTCCGGAACGAAATTTCGCAAACCAACGTCAAACAGTGCGTTCATTAACACTATCATTGCCAAATGCCTGGTTAATTTTTCGGGTTGTTTCGGCAGCAATTTGGTTCAATTTGAATTCGTAGAGAAAAATTGGCCGAAAATCGCTTAATGACATCATATAGTAATAAGCTGAAAAAAAATAAAAAAAATTAAAAGTAGAAAAAAAATGAACAGCATCAATGTATAGAGTACAAAATTCTCCATTGATCAGTATATACCACAACATAGTAAAATAAATATTTATTGAGATATGGAGCTACAAAAACACATGACATTAAAACAG
>CAUYPK010055637.1:0-48497 GCA_963574355.1 Loris lydekkerianus
AAATGTCCACCAACTCAGGAATGGATTTACAAGCTGTGGTATATGTACACTATGGAATACTATTCAGCCATATTAAAAAAAATGGAGACTTTACATCCTTCGTATTAACCTGGATGGAACTGGAAGACCGTATTCTTAGTAAAGCATCACAAGAATGGAGAAGCAGGAATCCTGTGTACTCAAGTTTGATATGAGGACAATAAATGACAAGTAAGGTCATGGGGGGGAGGAAAAGCAGAGAGAGGGAAAGAGGGAGTGGGTGGGGTCGTGGTGTGTGCCACACCTTCTGGGGGCAAGACATGATTGCAAGAGGGGCTTTACCTATCAAATGCAATCAGTGTAACCTGGCTTATTGTACCCTCAATGAATCCCCAACAATAAAACATATATATATATATTAAAAAAAAAAACTAAATTTCGAAGAGCATGGTGGCACATGCCTATATTCACAGCTACTCAATAGTCTATGGTAGGAGAATCACATAGACTCCCAGGTGGGAGCCCAGGAGTTCAAGACCTATCTGGACAACAAACCAAGAGCCTATCTCTAAAAGAAGCAAACAAGACAAAACAAAAACCGTTTTTTCCACATGCCATTCATTCTCACCATAACCACTACTCACAGTTGTGTATTCTCTTAAAGATGTTATATATGTATACAAACATACAGTAAGAGAGAAGGAATAAATTCAGTATTTGACAACAGGGTAAGACAGCTATACTTAACAAAAAGGTACTGTTCTCAGATGACAGACATCCTGAATACTGACATGTACCCCATATATTTTCACAAATTAGAAAAATGTATACTTTTTAGTAATAGTATTGCAGTATACATAACAGTTCTCATTTTGCTTATTAAATTTATTATGGAAATACTTTCATATAAGAATAACTACATCTACCTTTTTTTTAAATGGCCACATGGTATTTCATGGTATAGATGAAGCACAATTTATTTAATCCCATTTTGATGGATGTTTAAGTTAGTTGTCATTTTTTTCTCTTATAAACAATGCAATGAGCAATTAAAAAATAATCTAGGTCTATGTTTTGATATATTGTGTCTTCTTAGGTGAAAGAGATGGTGAATAATACATAATGTTCTATGTATATTTAAAGGGCATGAGTTTGTGCACATATGACTGCATATTGAAAGTAGTGTGAAGAATACAGTTAGCCAGGATCATTTCTTTGACCTGGGATCATGGGGTTGGTTTTCTGTTTGCTGTGTAATGTGACTGTTTTACCGAGATCAAGTGTCATCAGAGAAAATAATAAAGATAGTTCCAGGCTGAGTGCAGTGACTTACACCTGTAATCCTAGCACTCTGGGAGGCCAAGGATTGCTTGAGCTCAGGAATTTGAGACCAGCCTGAGAAAGAGAGAGAACCTATCTCTACTAAAAATAGAAAAACTAGCTGGCATTTGGTGGTTGCCTGTAGTCCCGGATACTCGGGAGGCTGAGGCAAAGGGATCGTCTGAGCCCAAGAGTTTGAGGTTGCTGTGAGCTGAGACACTGCAGCACTCTACCCAGGATGACAAACTGAGACTCTGTCTCAAATAATAATAATAATACAGGTAGTTCTATTTGGGGAGAAGAAAATGTTCTTACCCAATATGAGCTTCCCACTTCCAAATTTTACTCGCTCATGATTTAGAGATCGTTTAGTTTTGAGTACTTACTTAGGATTAATTAAGCAAATTAAGCACTTAGTAGTAAGTTCTAAGTACACAGTACTTAACTATCATCTGGAGATCACTTGGTATTGACAAGGATGCCGGCGGCCTAGGAAGGACGAAGGGGAGACGTTTCCAGGGAGGGTGACCATGAGCTATCTCAGCCACAACTGATTGAGGAACTTACTGTGTGCTAGTTTTGTACAGGCCCTGGGTCAGAGCCAGCACCTCGCAGCCACCTTCAGGAGAGAAAATAACCTGGGAAATTTCCAGCCCCAGTGAGTGAGGTACAGGTGCTTGAATATTTTAGTCTTTCTTCTTCCATCTCCTACTTTTCTTCTCTCCAGAAGTAGGTGCCCCTTGCCTTTCCTTGGCTCTGTTGTGGTTGATGGTTCAAGAGTAGTGTTGCCTTTTCCCATGTAGTGTATGCGTGTATCCTTCCTCCCTGCTTCCTTCATTTCTTCCTTTTCTTTCCTGGTTAAGATGTATATAACCAGGCAGTGCCCGTACCTCAATGGCTAGGGCGTTGGCCATATACACTGAGGCTAGTGGGTTCAACTCTGGCCCAGGCCAACTAAAACAACAGTGACAACTGGGTGTTGTAGTAGGTGCCTGTGGTCCCAGCTACTTGGGAGTCTGAGGCAAGAGAATAGCTTAAGCCTAAGAGTTTGAGGTTGCTGTGAGCTGTGACACCATAGCACTCTACCCAGGGTGATAGCTTGAGACTTTGTCTCAAAAAAAAAGCAAGAAAAGAAAAAGATGTATACTCCTAGACAAGACATCTCTTTCCACACTGGAGAGGTAAGGGGGTTTCCCACTTATGCTTCAAGGAGAGGCTTTAGAGTCAAATAGCAGCTCCCAGCTTATTTTGATACCATATGCTATGGGTCAACTGGCATCCTGGGGAAATTTCTCATGTGGCAAACATACTCCAACCCCACAATCACCTGACACTTAGACTTCTTCCACTCTCTCAGACTTAAGGCCTACTCAATCTTAAGGTTACCTTATTTCCTCATCTGACTCTGCAACTCTGCAGAGGGTCCTCATCCACCAAAGGGTAACCGTTAGAAACTTTGGAGAGGTTTGTTTGGACCTACTGAAGTTGAGATGATGCCAAGTAAATAGTAAGAAAAATTCTGGGGTGTATGCTGGTGAGAAACAGAGGAAAATTTGGAGGGAGACAAAGCCCTTGTCCCCAACTGGGACTTTGTTCATGCTTCCCTTGTACTACTGCTGATGGGCTCACGCACTTGTCTTAGCTCTCCAACTTGATGAGAAACCTCTAAGGGCAAAGATATGTTTCAGCTAGCTTTGGTTTCCCTGTACTGCTCAGCACATACCTTTCACCTTACAGGTTTTCAGTAGAATTTTCCCAGCTGAACAAGTCAGTAAAACAATGACTCACTTAATAAGCCAGTGGTTATCTTTGAGTCTGCACGTGGGGCAGGAAAAAAACTTGATGAAAGAAATTACAAGAAAATATAATTGTTGTTAACAGTAGGATACAGTCTTGAGATTCTGGTTTTGTTACCTAGAAAAGACTAAAAAGAAAAAGCCTACTTTTAAAAGTCCTGGGAGTGTCATGGATTATTGGGCTGAAACAACTTCCTTTGTTCTTCTCTGGACACTTATGCCACTTTTTTGCCCATGGAACAAATCAGTTTGGTTGAGATTCTTCTATAACCAACTGATTTCCCTTGCTCCAGACACCTTTAAAGCAGGGAATGCAGAGTTTCTCTGGAGGGCAGCACCCAAGTGGGCCAGTCAGGAGGCCACCCCTAATCAAATCTGCTTCTCTGGTTTGTCACTGGAGATGAAAGAGGATTAGGAGGCAGGAGGCTTTTGAAAGCTGCATCAGTGTGGCTGGGATACACCAGAAAGAACCTGAAGAATCCAAAAAAGGGCTCCCTTTTTCTCAGGCTGCCAAGGCAGTAGAAGGACCACTCAGGATCTAATATGCACACTCAGCCCAGAACCCCTAACTTCATAGCCTGGGGCAGGCCCTGCTGTACACTCTGAGGGTGTGGCTATGGAGAATCTGGCTCCCATACTCACGTTCGTGTGAAGGTGCAACCTTGACCTAGAAATAAAGTGCACACAGAAGTTCCACTTCTGGGTATTTACGCTAAGGAAACATTAGACGTTTACTTGAAGCTCTGCTATAGTAGCCAAACTTTGTAACCGCCATAAATATTCATTCACAGAGCCTGAGCAGATGCCAGTGTGCTGGGATGTAGCTGTTAAGAAGAGTGAGGTGGCTGAGGGTGGTGGCTCACCCCTATAATTCCAACATTTTGGGAGGCCTAGGTGGGAAGATCTCTTGAGGCTAGAAGTTTAAGACCAGCCTGGGCAACGTAGCAAGACTTGGTCTTTACAAAAACAGTTTAAAAAATTAGCCAGGTATGGTCCCAGCTATTAATACTTGAGAGGCTGTGGTGACAGGACTGCTTGAGCCCAGAAGTTTGAGGTTACAGTGAACTGTGATTGCACTACTGCATTTCAGTGTGTCTGGAGAGAGAGAGAGACAGAGACAGAGAGAGAGAAAGAGAGAGAGATGCAAGAGGTAGCCCTTCCTGTACTGATATGAGATAATCCCCAGGGACACTGTTAATTATGTGTGTACTAGGATGAAACAAGGTGTAGGAAGAGGGTGTGTAGAGGGGAGTGGTTAAGGAGGTCATATACCTGCATGATAGATATGTGTAGCCCCAGTCCACTTCCTGAACAGTGCATAGTTAACTGATGATGTTTTGCTTTTAGAAACGGGACTAGGCATCAGGGGTAGGTGTTGTCTATCTTTTGATTTTTTAGAATTTTTAAAACTATATGCATTTATTTTTTAAAAAATATGTCTTTTATGTAGTAAATGAAGGAGCTGCAGTGTGACAGATGCTCCTGGGATTACCTGTGTGTCTTGTGTTTGTGTTTGAGCTTGCCACATTCATTTGCTTTCCCTTGGGGCCAGCAAGTACTTGTTTTGAAAACAAAAGTTCCTCCATTATTACTCATCAGAGTGTTCAAGTGTGGGAGAATCACACCTCTGTTCTTTCAGCCCCTCTCCTTTCTGGCTGGGAAACATGATCAGTCTTGCTGCGAAAGTACCTTCTAATTGCTGAGGAAATATTCAGGAGGTGCATAAGGGAGGTGAAGGCACAGGCCAGGAGGCCTTGATGAGGAAAGAGGAGTGGGTGGGGGGGGTTCTGTGTGAGAGTAAAAGGGCCCTGGAATAACTGGCTAGAAATTGCTCTTTCTTACTTTCTGCTCCCTTATCTGGGGAGGATGCAGGGAAGGATTTACTTTTCTGAGCTCTCAGACTAGCACAGGTTGTCTTCTCCCTCTTAGCATCATGCTTTAAGGAAACCTGGGATTTGTTTTAATGGGCTATAGTAAGACAAGCAGGCACAGAAATGATCGTCATGAATGGAGTAGTTTTTATATTTATAGATCCCTCCAAAAAGGATACATAGCACATCACTCAGGGCACACTGGGGTCAATCGGAAGGCAAAGGGAAGAAAAGCATGAGAGGCCTTTGTGGTGGGGTTCACAATAAAGGAAGGAAAAAGTGAGACAGAATAAGCAGGCCTGGGGATGGCTCCTTTGAATAATTTCAGTGGGCTTTGGGTTGTAGGGCAATCTCTGGTTGTCTGTAGCTGGACCTGGGGTGATTGGGGTAAGTGGTCCAGCGTATGAGAGCCCAGTAGAGATGGCTGGAGTTTTGGCTCAGGATTGGTTGGTTTGCATATGGAAGTGGTGCTGGCAGGTGAGTTCTTTACTACCTCTAGGAATTGGCTCATCATGAGAGAGTCAGTCCCTCTAGAGTCAGCAAGGCCCGAAGGAATCAAAGAATCAGAATGTAGAAAAACAAATGACGTGGTACATGTATCTCAGGACTGCCTAACATAGTTGCACAGATTATTAACAGCATAAATTATCTGGCCAAGGAGGTGAGTGGAGCTGAAATCCAGACCAAGCTCAGCCTGCCAACCCATGTGCCCAGAACTGCTTCTAGTTGAAGGAGGTGGCTTTTTTAAAATACCTTCAAAGGTACCTTTTGGGCCAGCAGAGCCCCACTGTGGCACTAGTCTCAGGTTGATAGTTTATATTCTTTTTGATCAATGGTTCTCAACCTTCCTAATGCTGGTGAGCCTCTAATACAGTTACTCTGGGTCTCGACCCACAGATTGAGAACCGCTGCTTTTGATTAATGTCTGTTTGCCTGAGTACATCCTGAGTGGCAAAGATGACAGAATCTTGTCTGTTTCCTACTGAACTGGAAGGCCCAAGAAGGCTGAGGATCTCTCTTCTCTGCTCCCTTTGTCTCCCCAGTGCTTAGCACAAGCTGGCGCATGCAGGTGCTGGGTGCTTGTGGGACAAAGAAATTAATGGGGTCAAGGTTATATAGGACTTCAAACTCCAGAATTGTATGTTACCTGCACCTTGAACTTTTTTTTTTTTTTTTTTTTTTTTTTTGGCACCAAAAAGATCAAGATCTTTGCATTCCCCTTTTCTCCTACCTGGCAAAAGTTGGGCTTCTGTCTCTTCCTCCATTTGAGCCAAATAGACAAAAAGGGGAGGGGGCTTTTATTCTCAGTCTGGAGATTCTTTGTCAGCTCCATCCTACAGTAATTCCCCCTGATGTTTATAACTTCTTGGACAAGAGTGATGGTTCTGCAGGTAGCAACTGGTCTTCAGAGCCTACAGACTGCAGCTGGAGCCCCAACTCCCCCCTACGTGAGCACAGTGTGACAGGAAGCACCAGCCTTTGCCAGGCAGGGCCACAGGGTGATTGCTGAGACAACCTGGTTTCTTTTGGCAACAAAAGAAAACATAAACCTGCTTTCAAAGAAAGGCCTTAGGATTGTGTCACTTGTGTGTGCACATGTGTGTATGTATACGTGCGCATACCTTCAAGGATGAAGGAAGGAAGAATCCCTTCATAACTGTAACATTGCTGAGAACCTAACAGAACTTGTGCTTTCTTATCTCCCACCAGGTTTCCTTTCTATTATGAACTAAAAATAGCATTTGTAGCCTGGCTGCTGTCTCCCTACACAAAAGGCTCCAGCCTCCTGTACAGGAAGTTTGTACATCCCACACTATCTTCAAAAGAAAAGGTAATTTATTCTGTCCTGCCTTTCACTCCTTCCAGCAAGAGAAAAATAAGCAATAAATGGAGAGGACAGATTATTTTATTGTAGGAGACTGCGCATTTGACTGTTATCTACTTCCAACAAGTTATTCATTCTAGTCTTTTTTTAAGTTTATTGTTAGGACATGTTTAGAAAGAGTGGTGAGGTTATCTAAAAGTTGTTACTTATCATTATAAGAAACAAAAGAAAGAAAAAAATCCACTCATAATTTAATTCTTCCAAACTGAATTTTATTCCTTTTACTGTGTTTAGCCCCCATCCTTTTGTAGAAGTGTTTTTTACATAGACTATTTAAAGTTTTATATAGAGTTTTTTTAAATACTTTAAAAACTTAACATAGATAAAGTGTTTGTATTCTGAGATCTTAAACATACTTACACATAATCCATTTCTATTTACTCTTCATAATGACCCATGATAAAAGAAGTATGCCCTCACTGCTGGATATTTAGATTATCTCTATTTTTTTCTGTTACAGATGATTCTGCATTGAATACTATTGTTCGTAGAGTTTAATTCTATTGATTATCTTAGAGTAAATTCTCAAGATCAGGATTATTGTCAAAAGATTCCAACATTGTATAATTTATTAGTTATATTGCATTTTAAACTGTGTGGGAAGGTTCTTAAACATAAAATAGGAGCACTGTATGTAGGTGGCTTGATAGATTAATTTCTATTTTTTCTGAAAGTTGAATACTTTGGAAATCTTCTAGGGGATGCTGACTCCACTTGTATACCTCAAAGCAAAGGAAATACACTCACTCATGTGCTGATCTTCAGACAGGCTGAGGCCATTTTCTTAAAACAATGACAACAAAACCCAACAAAACCCAAAACAAACAAAAGGATTAAGCTGGAGTTGATCCAAATTTGAACTAAACCAATACTTGACTTTGGTCCCTGAAGGAGACCTCAGTCTTGTTTCCTTCCTTACTTTTACCTTGATTTATGAAAAGGGACAACTTCTAATTTCAACTCTTATTTGAATATTTCTAAAATGAATAGAAATACTCATTTCTTCCTTATCAAATAACACGTTTCTTTCAGCATTCTAATTCCTGCTGTGAAATACACATGGGCAGTGTTTGATTTAGAGTTAAATAACTATATATAATTGTAACTATATATAACAGAATTTTAGAGCCACAAGGACCCAGTCTCCTCAAGATAAGGAAGATGACAATGGTTATCACTCATTGAAACCAGCCACTGTGTTAGATGCTTTCCTGAACTTCCCTCATTTACTCTTCACCATATTCCATGCATTAGGTATTATCATTATCCTAATTTTTCAGAAGACAAAACTGTGTGTACAGAGGCCAAATACTTGCCAAGATTTGACAGCCAGTTAGAGGCAGGTGTAAGTGTACAAGCATGATTCTTGACATTCTCTTTACCCCAAGTTCTTTCAGTGTCTTATTGAGCAGCTGTTTGTAAAACTGCAGGCCTATTGTCCACATCCAGGACCCCCTACAGCCTCCCTGGAAGACTAAAGGATGTTAGATACAATTCCAGAGCGTTGCTGGCCCAGAAAGTTGCTGTTTCCTAAGAGTTCTCTTTTCTGCTCCTCTGTGTCTCTGCCGTCTCTCCTGCCTTCTATCTACACACATGTTCAAAGTGCATGTGGCTTTTCAGGCCCATTGAGAATCAGTAACTGGGCAAGCTGCCATACCCAGCAATCAGAAAGAAAAGAGAATAGAGATTTAGTTTAACCTTCCAATTCAGTGTGCCTCTGTTTATCCTTTGCTAGGAAATCGATGATTGCCTGGTCCAAGCAAAAGACCGAAGTTATGATGCCCTTGTGCACTTTGGAAAACGGGGCTTGAATGTGGCAGCCACGGCAGCAGTGATGGCCGCTTCCAAGGTACTGTGCCAGGTTCTGAATGCCATGGCTATGCAAGCATCCCAGTTCCTCCCTCCAGTCCACCCTACTCATCACCCATGCAACTGTGAACAGCTTGAGGATCAGTCAGTGGTTCCTTGTCTTTTGGAGGGGGTCCCTTTGAAAATCTGATGTAAAAAATGGTGAATCTTGGCCCAGAAAATTCTCACACCACACACACAAAGACACATTCACATGTGCAAAACTCACCTGTGGGTCCCACATTAAGAATTTTTAACTTACTTAGAGCTTAGGCCTTGGAAAAAGAGAAGGGAGGTGGGGGGAGGAAGAGAGTGCTTCTCTGTTATTTCCTGGGGTACACAGGGAGAGTCCCTTAAACTCAAAATAGATAGGTGGCAAGCTACTTGAGCAAGTGGATAGACTCCAACCTCATGTGGCCCAGCAGATCCAGGGAAGGGAACCTAGGGTCCAAGAGTGTAAGCTGAGTGTTTAGAACATAGGGTATGATGATGTGTTTAACAGTAGCAAATCACATGGAAGAGGTTTGAAATAATCACTGGTCTTTGGGATATTGGGATGTGAGCATTAGTTTTTATCTTTTCCATCTAGCCCTTTTCAAAACTGCTCCTTCCTCCCTTCTCACATCACACTCTCTTTGTCGTGTAGATTTCTCATTATTTACTCAGATCTGAAATTAAATTTGTCAGACATTCTTTTCTGGGTGAACTCAGCAGATTGCCTTAGTGTTTCTGGGTGCTGTCATCCCCTTCCCCAAACCAAAGGAGGAGTAGGGATCTACATTTGGCTAGTGTTAGAGGAAAGGCAGTTGTGCTAATGTTTAGGAAGATGTAGTGGTTAAGAGGTGAGCTGTATTAGCAAAGGGATGGTGAGAGTCCCTGATGGTAGTTTGAAGGTTTGGGCAAAGAGGTGCTGAGGCTATAAAAAAGGTTCAGAAGAGGAAAGTTAATACGAATATTGGTGTTCTGTGGATGGCAGGGTGGAGGGTGCTGAGAGCCAACTGCTCAGGGGACCAACCTGTGTTTTCTGGGCCCTGAACCAGGGAGAAGCACATTAGGAGAATTTCTGGAGGCAGGACTCAGCACACAGGGGTGGGTGCTGCTTGTTAAGTGTCTTCCACTGAGGCCAAGGAGTTCTGCATAAAAAGCCTGGGTGAGAGGGAAGGAGAACTTAAAAGGAACGATTCCTATTTCAGACAAGAACAGCTCCTTCTATAACACAACTGTAGTGAAGTGTCCCACTGTTACATATAGCTGGTCCCTGCCCACCCTAATATGATAGTAGCTGGCAAGATGAGATCTCCCAGTGAGTATCTTTGGAAGGGAAGTTCTATTTTGGTATCTCAAGATCTATTAGGATTTATGATCAGCAATAAATTCCAAGAGCCTTCTGTTTGAGATGCAACTATTTATTTATTTGTTTATTTATTTATTGAGACAGCGTCTCACTAGGTCACCCTTGGTAGAGTGCCATGGCATTACAGCTCACAGCAACCTCAAACTCTTGGGCTTAAGTGATTCTCTTGCCTCTTGCACCAAGTAGCTGGGACTACAGACGCCCACCACAGTGCCCAGCTATTTTTTTTGTTACAGTTGTCGTTGTGTTAGCTGGCCTGGGCCAGGTTTGAACCTGCCAACCTCAGCGTATGTGGCTGGTTCCCTACCCACTGAGCTATGGGTGCTGCCTATTCTTTATTTTTAAATTGAAAAAAAGAACTCAGAATCACTAAAATCTAAATTCATGATAAATGGAACATAAAACTACAGAAACTCCCTCATGGCCTTTCTCTCCACCCCATCTCTTCTGCCTTCAACACTTAGTTCAACCACTGAGTGTAAATGTGGTATAAATGTCTGGATGGTTCAATATGGGTCTCTTGGCTACTCAGCTGCCTATATGTAAGTTTTGTTTTGACAGTAACATGGGCAGAGCCATCCTGTCCCAGATCTGCCTTAGCTGGAGCCTCCAGAGTCTTGATATCATCTTGGCCAGTCACCATCTGCCCCTCTGACCAGGACTTCTCTAGCCAGGCACCTTACAACAGCTGAAACCTGAAGGAAGCACCAGACTGCCAGAAACCTGCCTTGGGAAATAACTGCTCATTAGTTCTTCCCAGTTGGACTAAAGTAGTGAGAGACATCTGCTTTCTGTTGAATTTGGTTTCAGATGAGAAAATTTTCTGCCTTGTGGGGACTTTGCTTTTCTCTCTAAATATAAAATATCTGGAGAGAGAAAACATGTCTTCTCTTCTAAAAATATTGCCCTCTATTTTTGAAAAAGTCGTGTACTTTAAAAAAAAAGAAGAAGTAAAATTCAAAAACATTCTAGCTGAGGCATACATCAATGGTTTCCATAACAACAGTGTATCACTCCAGGGAGTGGTCAAAGGGCAATGATGCCTCACCAGTGGGTCCAAATCTGGCTTTCAGGCCCAAGTCACCTGGGAAGCTTTGTTTTTATTTTGTTTTTGTTTTTATTTTTTAATAGATGTTTAGATGTGCTGGAGCAAATCTCAGGCAGTGGATCCAAGAATCTCTATTTTTAACAAGTTCCACAGATGATTTTTAAATAGGCAGCTCCATACAGGTCACTGTCTGAAGCCTCTTCCAGACCCATAGGAACACAGGTGGTTAGTGTTAAAATGTGGTTAACTTTCCTAACATTCTTGGGATGCAGATTTAGCTTCTTAGAAGCATTAATCTTGAGATTGTGTGTATCAATGTTTATTTTCCCCAAACTTATGCCATTTGAGAAATACTACAATGGGACCATGAATTCTTCCGCTGCCTTTATAATGCTACAAAGAGCCTAGCACAGTGCTCTGTACCCATCTGAGCTCTTAACCTTGTTAATTACCCCAGGAGAATAGTTAGAGTGATTACCTGAAAAAAAGACAAAAAAAGATGCTCTGCCAAGTCACCGATGGCTAGGGTGACCCTATAATTTATTGTTTAAACTGGGACACATCTGAGAATGACAGAGTGCCCTAAAAATTACTCTGGGACAACAAGTTTAAACTGTGCCTGTCCCAAGGAATCCAGGATCTACGATCATCCTAGTCTTCTTTATAGATCTCTCGAAACTTGCCTATCCTCTCCTCCCAGGAACCACCCTCAAGTCACAAATCTGTTCTCACTCTTAATAACTGTTGCATCTAGTTTAAGGAATGCAAGTGCGAACTTTAGTGTTGGGCAGATTCTCTCTCATTTCTAACAGATTAAGTGGAGGCTGGGATAAAGTGATGGGATGAAAGAGTAATTCTTCCCTCCCTCCCTCTTCTCCTTTTTCCATCCTTTTGACAGCTGCCCAGGAGGAAACTACAGAGTTTAAATGGAAGAATGAAAACTCTTTCAACTACACTTTTAGTTAATCCTTTGAAAAATAATAGTTGAGTTCTGGGCCCTTTTCCTAAGAAAATTTATGTTTGTGCCATCATGAAGTGTGAAAAACTTTATAAACCATATTATTGTACAAATGTGAGTTGTTAGTAATGTTAGTATTACTACGGTAGAACCTCTGTAGTTGACTGCCTCCTTAGATTGATCAGTTGACCTAATTTTCATAGACTAGACGTGCACCACATGTACACATCAATACGTAAGGCCTAGTTCTTTATGTTGACCACCTGCGTATGTTGACCAGCTTGTTACAGTCCCTCAAGTGGTCAACTGAAAGAGAGTCTACTGTATTTTGTCATAGAACTGGAGAAGATAAAACAAAAAACATTAGACATTTCCCCCTGGGGCGATTAACCCTTGTCCAACTCCCAATTTTCCCCAAATTCTAATCCCCTATCTCCTGTAAAGTTGATGCATCTTTGCTTTGAGTGAAAACTGCTCTATCTCGGTCCTGAGCACACTTCTCTGGTAGCATCTTCTGTCTAAGCATCCCTAGTCCCTGGCTGTCTCTGCTCCTGCATACACACCCATAGCACCTGTCTACTAGCCTGTAATTCTACCCAGAGGGAAAATTGAATCCCATGGCTTCGTAAGACTGCTATCTAAAATTTCTCTCTGTTTAAAAAAAAAAACAATGTTCTAGGAATTTATTTGTTAAGCAAAAGACAATATCTCATGAAAGAGAAACCATAGCAAGAAGAACCAACTGAACTAAGGTCTCCAGGCTGTGTTACTACCCTTGAAATTTGAACCATATCCAAGTCTCTTCCACCCACTCAATTTTCAGACCTAATAAACCACACTTGCTTTTCACTTGTTTCATAACTCAAAAAATAATGTTTTAGTATCCCCTGGAGATTTTCATCCATAGAACAGTTTCAGTAGTGCCAATGCTGTTATTAAAGTCACCTATTGAAGAAAGCTACTGGCATTCTGAATTAGGAATCCTTCTGCGAATGTTTTGCAGGTGTGTGGGTCTGTGTTTGTTTCCTACCCTAGAATCTAATATTTCCATATTAGATTATTAGCTGTTTGTTTGTTTGAGTTGCAGAGAAAACTAATCTAATATTGTTAGCTTCTGGAGATAAGGTTTGAGGGTCTCTGGCTTCTTTTCCTTTGTTTCTCGCTCAGAAAATAAACAAAAGCAAAACAATGCTTAGTAGTCTAGTGCTTTGTACTCACAGCTACTCATTAAACCTTATTGATTGATACGAAGTAAACACATACACCTTTTAATTCCTGCAGTGCAGTTCTGTCTAATATGATAGCCACTTGGCACATGTAACTATTTAAATTTAAATTAATGAAAATCAAGTAAACCTAAAATTGAATTCCTTAGTCATACTAGCTCCATTTCAAGTCCTCAGTAGCCCCTGTGACTGATGACTGGCACAGTGTTCCCATAATCAAGGAAAGCTCTATCACAGAGTACTGCCCCAAGCCCCATTAACCCTCCTGGGTTCTCCTTTGCCTTTATTCACCCCTTTGCCTGTGAATTCTCTGCCTCTGACAGGACACCCTAAGCCTCCCCAGTTCCTCGGGGCCTCTACATATGAGGTTCACCAGGAAAATAGGGAGCTGGAAACTCAGCCTCGAATAGCAGTTGTAGCTCTCATTTCTTCATCTTCCCCTCCTGGTCCAGGCCTGTTTTCACACTATGACCTCTGCTTTCTCCCATACTCAGGCACTTTGCGTGCAATTATGGTTGAAAACCACCAGGGGTACTGGTTAACCTTGGCTGTAGAATCTGAACAGCAGGCAACCATCAGGTGATAGCCAAGCCTTCCTGGGTCATACCCCTAACATCTGGACAGCTAGGCAGGATCCACTGAGATAAAGTATTATGTTTTCCTACTCATTTTTTTTTTTTTTTACTCACACTCAATTTTGCATTAAAAAACTATAAAATAGCACAAATAGTAAAAAATTTCAAAAAGTCTACCCTCCTATCCTTATCTTTTTTTCCATTAGTGCTTTATCTAAACCCCTGGCTTGAATAAAATGCTGCTTTCCAATGCTGCTGTGAAACTTCATTTTTGGAACCAGAAGCTAATTTGAGGAAGTTCATAAGCCCAGTGATTTCAGACCTGGGCTGGGCTTCAGACCTGACTGTTGACTTGCCTGTGTTTACTTTCTTTCTTTCTTTTTTTTTTTTTTTTTTTTTGAGACAGAATTTCACTCTGGCACCCTAAGTAGAATGTGATGGTATCATAGCTCACAGCAACCTCAAGCTCTTGGACTCAAGAAATTATCTTGCCTCTGGTTGTTTTTGTTTTTTTTTTTTTCTATTGTTAGAGATGAGGTCTTGCTAAACTCTTGAGCTCAAGTAATACACCCGCCTCAGCCTCCCAGAGTATTAGGATTACAGGCATAAGCCACAGCGCCTGGCCCTGTGTTTACTTTCTAGCAAAAAAAAAAACTACTAGTTTACAATTAGTTAGAGTACAGACATTGCTTATTCTTTTTATAAAAACTGTCCGTATGAGCTCATGCTTAGGAGGTATTTCCAAGGAGGGAAAAGAGATAACTACTGTCCCTTTCCCAAGTCTCTGGTCTCACTTCTCTCCCTTTATTCCCTGGTGTCTGTGGCATTCAAGAGCCCAAGGATGCCTAGAAACCCCATGCTGCCTCTTCACTTCTCAGAGGAAGTTTGTTTTCTGGCCACTGTGCTAGCTTACATTAAGTTAGCCTTGTTTCTTCTGCTTTAACTGAGGACCGTATGCCGTAAAGTTAATATTTAGAATTCACTACAGCAACCAATTTTAAATACCAAGATATCTGTACACTATTACAATCTGCTGAGAAACTTTGGAAATATTTCCTATCCTCTAGTTTCCTAAATAAATCAACTTGTACCCAAGCTTCACTTTTTAAACAACCTCATGCAGAGTGAACCACACTTCACTTTTCAAAGCATGCCTAAGCATAACCAAACAAGACCTGCCTTTGTGATTCACCGCCCTGTCATTCTGGATTCCTACTCTCCTAATGTTTCCACCTGGCAAGTTGCCCCACCTCATTTACTTGGTAAATGGTTAAGTGGATTCAAACAAACAAAAGACCCAGCATCACAGTCAGCTGAAGAGGAAGGGCCAGGAACTCACACAGAGTTGCTGATCTCATTGATGTTACTTGCCCTGTCTCTTCCGTGTTTACCCGTGGAGATTATACAGCCTGATGCATTAAGGGCCAGACGTCAGAGAAGAGCCTGATGATGGACCTAGAATGTCTGAGAAAAAAGTCTGAGGATCACACATGTGGTGGCAGGTCACTATCCTGTTCACTAACTGCTTTCTGACTCATCTCTCATGCTCTCTCCCTTCCTGGGTGGATTTCTCTGGGTGCCCACCTTGCTCTCCTCCCCCTCCTGTGCCATCTCATCCTTTCTCTCGCTTTCAGCTGTCACCTAATATACCTAGTTCCCAGATCAGCATCCCTGCCCAGGACTCAATTTCAGCGTTTCTGGTGCTCTGCTGAATATCTCCTCCCCTTGTTACCAGTTAACAGTCCTCTACCTCCAAATATGCCCCTCCCATGGGTCCCACCTTTCTGATGATAATGAATTCATTATCCTCTCAGGCACCCAGGCCCCATATCTCAGTCACCTTTGTTCCTACCTTTTTCCCACTTACTGTTCAACTTCTGACCATTTGACTTCCCTTTCCTCCTTCCTGGTCTTCCTCTCCTGCACCCTCCCTCTTATCTTGGACTGGTGCAGTAGCTACCCAAACGATGTCAACTTCTCCTGTCCCTTCCCATTTGAGGCCTGTGTGGCCCAATCCTGCTCCCAGCATGCCAGTCCTCTCTTTACCTTTCCAGCTCTTCTGGCCCTGTATCCACAGCTCCACCTTCTGTACTATCCTGGGAATGGCAACTCTGAGTGCTGTTTCTAGAATTTTCTTTCTTGCCTCTGCCTTTGTTCATGTTGGTCATTCATCTGCCTTCATTTCTACTTCTGTGAAATCCTGCTCATCCTTCAAGGACAAATGCCACCTCCTTCATGAAGCGTCCCCTGATCCCAAGAAATACTGGTTTCTCACTCCTGGGTCCTCCAATAGCACTGTTGTAGTCGTTTATATCTGTATCTTGTCTGGGCTCCTCATAGGTGCTCAGTAAATACTAAAGGAATGACTATTGTGCATATTTTTAGTGGCCATGACTGATAGAGCAATGCTTGCTTAGCATCAAGGTTATCCAAAGCGGGCTTTTAGAGATAAGCAGACCAGACCACGCATCTCTGTGAATATCAGCTTCTTCATCTGCAGAATGAGTTATGAGATGACGTACATAAAGACTTCACAGGGGGCAGGCTCAGAATAAATGCTTACTAGAGTTTACTGATTATTCACTTCCTCTATGTCAGTTTGCTCTCTGAGGATGATCATGATCCCTTGACTGTTGAACAGAATAAAAAACCAAGTCACATGCTGGCTCTTGTCCTGGCTCACCTCACACATGCTGTGTTTTCCTGGGCAAGGCACTCTCCTACCCTGTGCTTTGGGTTTCTCACTGCTCTTGGCCTGACTTTCCATATAATTATATCCTCTTCATCTTCAGCCCTGAGGTGTGTGGGTCCCCAAGGGTCAGCTTTCACACAAGTACCTGCCACCTGCAAAGAGAGGAAGAAGGTCAAGCATGGGCTGCTAGAGCAGGGAGGACCCTCAGTTCCCGTGCACTGGAGCCCCCTTCACAGAGTGACTTGCCCAGGGTCACACAGTTGTTGTTAGTTGTGGGAATTAGAGTGAGAGGATCTAATTCTGAGCCCAGTGTTCCTTGTATCACTCCAAGCCCCTCCCCCACCTACCAAACTGATACTTCCTGGCCATTTTCTACGTGGATGACACCACCAGCTCCTGCCCCCAGTGGCTGAGTACCTGAGAGATGACTATCCACCACTGAGGATCTTGGCACTGCTGTGATGACAGCCTGGCTCAGTGACCAGGCCTGATCTGGTTATAGAAGCTGACTCCCCTGGGCACTGTCATCGCTCAGCACAGCAGCACAAGTGTGTTTCGCCTCCCTGGCCCCCACTCCTCACTGCCCATCCAGCCTGTCCCAACCAGGAGCAGGAGCCAGCCTCCCTTGACAGTTAATGTTTGTTTTTACACACTCTCATTAAGGGCACTTCACAGAAGGGAGGCTAGGAAATAAGATGTGTGTATTCTAGACATCTACGTGCAGCCCCAAGCTGAGGAAAGCAATGGGGAGAGCAGATAATGGGGGCTAGTTCTCAGTGTGTGCCACGTGGTGCTTGTGGAGTGTTCTCAGTATTCTAACATGCTGCTTCCTTTCCTGTTGCTCACTCCTCATAAACCTTCAGTGGAGCCCTCGGTTTGTCATCAGAGACCAACTTTAGGCAGCTGAAGTCCATCTCCCCCAGGCTTACCTCCCTGCCCTCACCCCCACCAAAGCCAGGTGGCTTCATGTGTGGGTGCCCAGAATCACCACTCCCACGTGCTGGCCCAGCGCCCTCCCTGTCAGCACTCACCTTGTCCTTCCTCGCCAGTGATGCAGCCTGGCCTCACTCGGGCTTGAGTCCATGTAAGGCCTCTGCTCAGCACTCAGCTGCAGCCGTCCCCCGCCTGCACAGTTGCATGTTTGGACATCTTTGCCGCCTTATATGCATTTGTGTGTCTTGGTGCCCTGACTAGACTGTGAGCTCCTTGGGAACAGAAATCGTATCCTCCTCACCTCTGTTCCTCTGCGGACTCACACAGAGCTTTGTGAAGGCTCCTTCAGCGTCTGTTGCAAGTGAATACATGAGTGAGGGGGAAGGAGGTAAGGACAGCAGGGCCCCTTCAGCCCCATTGCCGGTTTGGTGCCCATGGCTTTTTCTTTTCCTTTTCCTCCTTATCAGGTGGCTCGACTCTTTCATTTTGTCTCCTCTTTGGACCTCAGAGAAGGGCAGGTAACCCTGTTGAGAGGTGTGACTAACTCCAAACTGATCCAGTCAGGTGGCGAGGCCGAGCAGCCACCTCTGCCCACCAGCCCCGGGTCTGGATCGGAGGCAGGTGCCCCTGCTGCACCTGTGTGTGTGTGCGTGTTAACCCGTGCCAGCCACACGGAGCTGGGTCCCTCTTCGCTGGTTTTCCGAGCCTTGTGTTAATTTGATAGCATCTAACATGCAATTAACTTATTTGGGTTGTTCCCCCCTTTGTTTAATGCCTGGAGAATGAATTGAATTTGAGTTGGGGGAGAATCCTCTCCCTCTCTGTTTCATTTGTTAATCCCACTTCTTGTCTCAGAGCGGGCATGCAGCATGTGGGTAGGAGCCTGCTTGGCACTGACGTGGCACATGTATGGCTGCAGGGGCTGACTCAGTGAGCTGGGGACATGGGGTTCATGGAAGGAAGTACTAACTCTTCTGAATTGCCAGTGGGAAATGTGGTTATACTAGTGGCTTTGTTATCGGTTGCCTGGATCACTAAAACCTTTTGTCTTTATTCTCTTTGTCATCGATGGCAGGCATTAGATAACTGTGTGACATGAGTGCTGTGCTGTAGCCTCCCCTGTGACTTGTTGCATCCCTCTGGAAAAGAGGACTTCATTAAAAGCTGAAATCATTTAGTTTCTGGAGATAGCATGTCTCCCTCCTCACCTGTGGGTTGTGTTGTTGTTTTTTAATGCTCCCACGTGATTTTTCTGGTTTAGCTGGCATTAGTCAGCATCACACAAACCCTGTATTCACAATATGGAGTCCTCGGGGTGACCCTGGGAGAGCCCTGTGGGTTACTGCAAATTAGACTGTGCTGATTTTTTAGAGTTAACGCATGTTCCTAAAACAGAATTCTAAAGGACAAAAGAAGGTGTACAGTAAAGAGTCTCCCTCCTACCCCTGCTTTCCCCAGGCATAGTTGTTTGAAAAGAAACCCTGTAACCTTTCCACAGGTACTTTCACTAATTGGATATGTTCATGGTCACTAACACAGTCGAACTGTACCCCCATCTCCTCAGCAGACAAAACTGCAAAGACCTCATCTGGGAGGTCTGCGATGAAGTGGCAGCTCTCAGGGGTGAATCTGTCCCTTACTAAGTGTCATTTGCTAAGAATTATCTTCCCCCTGGTCCCCACTTCCCCACCCAAGTCACCCAAGGCCAGTTCAAGTGTGGTCTCCTCTGGGATACCCTGCCTCTCAGATGTGTGCCTCTGTCCTCTGCACCCACTGGCCTCTGTGGTCATTTCTCATACACCCCCTGTGGGCACCTCTCAAGGGCCTACCCTGTAGGGTGCTCCTCAGGTCTGGAACCCTGGCTGATGCGGCAGGGGTGGGGATTTCTTACCGCTGTGCTGTGCTCAGGCAGCAGCTCAGTAAGTGGCCATGTGCTCATTCATTAAGTTCCTTGACCCCGGGTGACACCAAGGCTGCAGTAGTGGATAACACAGTCTGGGAGGGGAGGGCAAACCAACAAACAATGCCAGTATTGTGGTGTGGAGCACAACAAAGAGGTGCACCTCAAAGGCTGCACTGAGGGCTTTTACAGGAGGTTAGGATGATTAGAGAAAGCTTCTCTAAGAGGTGCAATGTATTTCATTGAATCTAAAATGCTGTCTCTAAGACACACTACATTATGTACCACTAAGAAAGAAAATATTATCAATTAAATTAGGACATGGTGCTTTTTCACTTAGACGGTTTATTTCTTCTTGTTAAAAAGACTTTTAGACATATTTTTATCTGTGTCACTTTTGTAAATACATTAAAAGAAACATATTAGGATAGTAAATTGGTTACGGTCTGCCTAACGTCACTTCTTCACTTCCAGAGTCTTCTAAATTACTTTCATGTCAGCTCATCAGTATTCATTTATGACAATGCTGTATCATTCTCTGCTGCCTTCAGTGTTGATGATGTAGAACTATTGTTTCTGGAATTTTCATCTATGTGGCTGATACCCATTCTGTCAGTTTTGATGCTGCCACTTTCTTGTGCGCGTCAGAAGGTATCTGTGAAACGTGTTTTAAACAACCAGGACTCACATGCTTCCTCAAGTTCTGAAATGGTTTGTTGATCAAACACTCAGGAGTTTCAGTTGTCTAGTCATGTCATGATCATGAATAGGCAGTGACGATATCAGGGCAGCAGCAATGTGAGACTCACCCCAATTTCAGAGATATGTCTTGGAATTAATAAAAATCACTTAGAAGAAGTCTGGAGTAGCCAGTGCTGTCATTATTCCAGTGACTTAGTAATGTCAAGGCTTTGTGTGGATGGCTCTATGATTCTCCTAGTCATGAGATGTCAGTTCCAAGCATCCAGACCAGACTCAAAAGGCAGAAAGCAGGTATCAGGGTCAGGCCTTTCTTCTCCCACATATAAGGAAGAGAAAATATATTTTGCATAAATCCCTAAGTAGATTTCCCTGATAACCACCTGGACAGAACTGTATTACAAGGCTATCTGTAGCTACAAAGGAGGTTGGCAAATCTATTTTTTCCCACCATGTCGAGAATGAGGTTGGGAATGACTTTTGAATGGGCAGCTAACAGCATCTCCCATTGTGGTCAAATACATTTGGAATATACTGAGTTAAATAATCTAAAACACTTGGGTGGCGCCTGTGGCTCAGTGGGTAGGGTGCCGGCCCCATTAACTGAGGGTGGTGGGTTCAAACCCAGCCCTGACCAAACTGCAACAAAAAAAATAGCCAGGCGTTGTGGCAGGTGCCTGTAGTCCCAGCTACTTGGGAGGCTGAGGCAAGAGAATCACCTAAGCCCAGGAGTTGGAGGTTGCTATGAGCTGTGATGCTGCGGCACTCTACTGAGGACGACAAAGTAAGACTCTGTCTCTAAAAAAGAAAAAAAAAAAAAATCCTAAAACACTGCAGGACTTCTCAGAGCTTTTATTTAGTACGGCAGTATGGCTCATTGAATTATGGGGGATGTGGTATTAAGCTTTTCCAAACTTAGAGAATTCAAATTTATTTTCCCAAAGTAGGAAATCCAATTTTGCAGAATACCAATGAACAACTCTTCACTGTTCCCAAAAGACAATGGTCCAAAATAATAAAACAAAGGTTCTCTGGAGCAGGGCTGAAGCATCAGGGAAGATCAGGGCTTATGTGAAGTAAAAGAGAATGAGATTTTGAGTAGAGACTGGGCAGGGCTGAAAGGTTCACAGATGCCCTCATTGATTTTAACCATCTCAGATTGTTTTGACGGGAAAGGGCTGATTTGTTTTTAAGTCTTGTATCCATGCCTCTGCAATTTCCTCTGACACGGTGACTGGGTTGATAGTGAGCTATTCTCATCTCCTCTGTCCTAACCTCTGCTACTTCCGTTCTTCATCACGCTGGGGATGTTGGAGTTAGATTTACTGGCTTCTGGGAGTGGAACTGAGCACTTTGCTAAAATGAATGTGTATGGTGCCTGCTGCTGCTTTCTCCACACAAATGGCTCAGCGTTTGCAAGAAGCGGCAGATCACATTGATAGAATTAGCCCCATTTATTTGAGCTTGGGGTCATGAAGCCCTTCCTGGTCCTTTTGGCCAGATGTAATATTTTTCCTTTCTGATTTCAGCAGCAACAGCAACACCATCTTCACCCTCACCGACATTTTTGGATACCTAACCATGCCTTAGGCTATGTAATGGGTACCTTAGGGGCATAATCTCTTTGAATCCTCCCCACCATGGTGGCAGATGGATGCTTTCTGCAAGTAAAGGTATTGAGGTGTAGAGAAATTCAAATCACCCAGCTGTTAAATGATAGCACTGGGATTTGAATCCAGGTGTGACTCAAGAACTACTATTCTTAATCTTCACTTTCTGTAGCTTCAAGTATGGCATTTGTGTATTGTTGTTTGTACATTTGTCTTTTTACATTTTGTCAGAAAGTGAGCTGTATTTTGGTATTTCCTAGTACAGTGTCTTGCTGTAGAAAGTACTTGATAAATAACTGTTGAACAAATAAATGAAGAAATGGAAACATAAATAAAAGTAAATCAGTGAGCAGTTTGCCTGAATATTAGCCTAACATTGGATTACTCAGTTATAATTATCAATGTTTTCTTACTCTTTGGAATCAATTTTTCTTTAGTCATCAGATTTCTTCTAGATGTCATCTAAAATGCTTCTAAGTAAATGATCACACATCATTGGCTATTGAATTTGAAGGGGATATAATGGGTGTCTGGCCTAGCCCTCATTTTCTTGGCAAAGTCCATCCAGGCGTTACTATCTAGAACAGGCATCCTCAAACTTTTTTAACAGGGGGGGCCAGTTCACTGTCCCTCAGACAGTTGGAAGGCCGTACTATAGTTTTAAAAAAAAAACAACTATGAATAAATTCCTATGCACACTACACATATCTTATTTTGAAGTAAAAAAAACAAAACGGGAACAAATATAATCACACCGCCTTATGTGGCCCACGGGCCACAGTTTGAGGACCTCTGGTCTAGAACATGCGGCCTGGAAGCCGTCCCCACCATTATTTTAGAGCAGTGTCTATGGCAACCAGGGTGATTTCTATCTGTTTTCATGTGATATCCTCCAAACACTCCTTTGTCTAGATTACAATTCTAATCATATATATTTGATTATTTAAATCTTTTTCTCTGTGTTACTGTTTTCAGTTTCCTGGAGACATGGTTTTTATATCTTTGATGGGTTCTAAACCTATCTAATTCATATTTCAATGCATCTTTGTTTTATTCTGGCATTTCTTCTAATCCTGTCCACAAGCCCCTCTTGTTTCCTCCTTCTAACTTACTTTGCATTTGCCTTTATCCTATCTAGATCTTTCATATCAGTAAATTGCTGTGTTTTATTGGTCTATTTACAGGATTCTTTTTTATTAAGTAAAATGAAAACATCCCCAAACCCTTCTCCCAGCTGTGAAAACCTCTTACTCAGCTGTGTTGGCCCTTGTTTTTTTCCCCTCAGTTTCACCAGCCCCAAGTCCTCTGGTCAGCTGCTTGCATTGATTCTGTGCTGACTTGTTGGTTCTGTTATGTCTGTTGTATCTTATTGTCCCTAAGTCCTCCAGACCTCTGGGACTACTCACTCCTTCATTATCCATATAAAATACTTCTTCCATCCCCTGCAGTCCTGTGCACCCGAGGAAAGTCTATGTGCCCTCCTGGTATTTCTTTCTGAAGATGATTTGTTTGATAGCTACTTACCTGTCACTTGCTCCAAATCCCAACCTACTTCTCAATAATCCCCAGTCTCCTACCAGCCCCTGACTCACTCTCAGGTTTCCTTTTCCCCCAGAGTAGAGTTTTTCTGTCTAATTCCTGAGGCACACCTAAAGCAGAGCCACCCTCCCTGAGCCTTCATTGTGATCATTGTCACTCCCCAACACATTCTGTCATCCAGACAGCGGAGGACCTTCCCTTTCATAAATGTAATAGATTTATCTTGCTTTCCTAAACAAAAGAACATTTCTCCTCTGAGATTAATTTTGTGGCTTCCTTTGAATATGAAATGGTTACAGTCAGAGGGAGGTTTTTTCTTAATATCATTGTTTTTCCCTTCCTGATTCATTACCTTTTAGGTATATTATGAAGCTCAAATGCGCCAGTGGAAGTAAATGTGCCTTATAAACAATAATATGCTATGTGGATAAAATAAATGAATATCATCCTAGAGTTAGAAAAATGCTATCTGTATTTTTTTCCTTCGAAAAGAATAAGGAAAAGCACATAGAATGTTAAGTTTTGATTTTCTGATCAAATTCTTGTGTACTGAGACCTGAGGAAAATGGAGACATTAATGGATTTTTATTTATGTAGAGCAAAAGAAGCACCAAACAGCCTCTGGAGAGTAGGCACTGCAGGCAGTAGTCATGCCCTTGGCCTTGGGTCTAAGGCTGTGGATCATTACAGGGGTATCTGGAGAAGAGAAAGGAGCCTTGAACCAAAGAGCAATTTCTGAGCCCAAGAGGAGGCCCTGGAAGATCCAGGGTTTGATCTTTTCGTGTTTCCAGCCAGTATGCCTGGGCACCTGCCCCTCTGCAGAATTGATCCAGGTCCTGACTTGCACCTGCTGACCATCAGAACTCCCTCTTGGCCTTTGTCAAGTCTGCCCCCCACTACTGCCTGTGAACCTGTAAGTCAGGCTTCTGACATGTGTCCTCTCCTGTGTTGTGTCCAGGGACAGGGTGCCTTATCAGAGAGACTCCGGAGCTTCAGCATGCAGGACCTCACCACTATCAGGGGAGACGGCACCCCCGCTTCCTCAGGTCCCCCACCACCGGGTGCTGGGCGGGCCACTGGCAAACACGGCCAGCCTAAGATGTCCAGGAGTGCTTCTGAGAGCGCTGGCAGCTCAGGTAGGTGTCACTTTGCTTCCCTTCTTTCCCCGCAGTGGGGCCTTGCTTCCACGGAGAGAGTCCTGGTCCATCATGTGGGATGAAACCTGGCCCTTGCCCAGGGACCTGCCACCCACAGGGACACCCATCGGATCAGGCCAAGCCAGGTAGCTGGCCTGGGGACTCTGATCAGGGCTAGGTCACCTGCACAAAAACGTACTGCCTCCTCCCTCAGATTGCCTGGGAAGTTGGGGCTGGGTGGGTGGTAGTGCCTGGGCCACAGGAGCCTTCTTTGTCCTCTTCCTCTCTGACCCTACTGTCCTAGGGTACTGACCTGTTTTGAGCACCTGAATATCTCCTCCCTCCCACATGGGCTTACAGTTGTCATGGACCCTCTTCCCTGCCTGAATATTTCCTGTCCACTCTCTCTCACTCTGCTGTCTCCTTCTCATATCAACCCTCACTCACCTCGTACACCCCCAGCCTCTGTGTACCCAGGGCCATATTAGCTCTGAAGGCTGATTCTTGTGGAGCCCAGACATCCCTGCCTCCAATGTCTAACTCTGGTTGTAAAATGCCCAGCATGAGGTTGCTAGGATTAAGATTGACCCGGGGATCTTGTTAAGCATTCAGAGTCCTAGGCCATCCCCAGGGGCTTTGGGTAGGTCTGGGGTGAGACCCAGATATGTGATACCATTGAGCTGCTGCCACATTTGGGACACCCAGTGTTGGAGCCATCAGTTTGGGTTCTAGGTTCAAAGAAAGTAGGGGATAGGAAGTTGAGTCAGGATTCACGGCAGCTCTCTGTGAATCTGTGGCCACAGTATGTGCCTGGTGGCTGCCCTGCCCTTAAGGGTACAAACACAGACATCCAGCCACCTGTGATTATGTACAGGTTCTGGCCTACTGGGACTGTCCCAGAAAGAGAAAAAACATCTCCAGGTACATATATCGTCTCCACCCCTGGTCAGCTCATTGGCTATGATCCTTGAATAAAAGTGTAACTTGGACAAACAAGGGACCCCAGTTTAGTGAGGCCCAGAAGGCAGAGCAAGAACCAGGGGGTAAATTCCAGAGGGTTCGCTGCATCTCAGTGTGTGACCTCGGCAAGGTGTTTGCCCTCTATGGAACTCAGGTTCCCTCACCTGGACAAGGAATGTCACCCATTGGTAAGGTTGATGTGAGGCTTCAAGTGAACTAAGCCGTGTAAAGGTGCTTGGCACCAATATGCAGCAGCTGCTGAAGTTACTTTTTTAATTATTTATCTCATGTTATAAAATAGTTTGTAGGCTGAGTGCAGTGGCTCACAACTCTAATCTTAGCACTCTGGGAGACCAAGAGAGAAGGATTTCTTGAGGTCAGGAGTTTGAGACCAGCTTGAGCAAGAGTGAGACACCGTCTCTACCCAAAGTAGCAAAATTAGCTGGATGTGAATATCTTAGTCCCATGGGTGGCTGAGGCAGGAGGATTGCTCAAGCCTGGGAGATGGAGGTTGCTGTGAGCTATGATGACACCATTGCACTCCAGTCCAGGTGACAGAGTAAGGCTCTGTCTCCAAAAAAAAAAAAAAAAAAAAAAAAGTGTCCAGGAGAGAAATGGGCTGCCTTGTGAAGTAGTGACATACCTGACACTGGAGAGGCCCAAACCAAAATTGAATTGTTAGTCTCAAAGAGGGTAGGGATTCCTCCTTTGCTAGGAAGTCCCAGGTAGCCTATAGTCCCTTTCCTCTGAGAGTCTGTTGCCATTCTAGAGGTAGACCAAGTAGAAGAGGCAGGCTCGGAGAGCTCATGCACTGTGCCAAGGCCCCAGAGCAGAATCCAAGTCCCCTGCCTGGACTTTCTCTGGTTCATTATTCAGGGAAGCATCAGAACTGGGAATGTGAGAATTTGGGGGGAGGTCTAAACAATGCAAGTGTCTCCTGGGCCTCAAGCATCTTCCCAGTCCGGTACCAGGCAGAAAGGAATTGGGATGATTTGTTTTGGTGCCAACCTGCCACCCTCGATTCTCACCCAGGGATGCAGCAGGGAGAGCTGTGGCAGTCACGGGTGAGAGAACCAAGCATGCTGCAGCGTGCCCCAGCCCTCCTCACTGCAGTCCCTTGGCCTCAGCACCTGTGATTTCAGGGGACAGAGAAGGGAAGTGCTGACCCAGCGGGAGGCCAGGGACAGTGTGGCATTCTCCTCAGCTGTTGTCAGCCCTAAAATAAAAACCATCTCAGAAAGACAGGTGAGAGATGGCCCAGGGCCTGAGTGAAAGGCAGAGGCACATGGGTCAGAGTCACACAGGGCTGGTGTTCCCTTCCCAGCTCAGCCCCTAGTGTGAGCCTCAGATGCCAGGCCTGGTCAGGTAGGGGAGGGGACTGGACTCCATCTTGGCTGAGTGACGCCAGGCTTGTGCAGACACAGCACATGCAACACAGGGAGGCAGATGCCACTAAACAGTTGCCACACTTCCTGCCAGGCTAGGTTCAGCTGCAGAACTTTTCTGAGAACATTACCACACTAGTCACTACCAGAGGATTTGACCTTGGCACAGAAAACAGACCCAAGTCCCTTCAGCTTTCTTCTTTGAAAGAAGAGCCAATAATCCCTAATCAGCCTGTGTCTCAGGGTTGTTAGTAAAGCAAACATGGGAATTATAAGCCCTGGACAATTCCAGCCTAGGCAGGAGGTGAAGATAGCCTGGGAGAGAGACCTGGCTGCATCTGTGGTGCTCTCTGCAGCCACTGGAAGCAACACTCTTTCACGTACACACAGGTGGAAAATGTGATGCCTAGTGAAGAAAATACAAAACAGGAGAATGTATTATGTATCAATTCATGTAAAATGAATATATGCCCATCATGCAGAATAACAACACAAGCTTTGTAAGAACACAATTATTGTGTTCAAACCCTTAACCAGTTCGGTGAAAATATTTCAGACTGTATATGGAACCAGCACATTGTACCTCATGATTGCATTATTGTACACAGCTATGATTTAATAAAAAAAAAAAAAAAAAAAAAAAAAGAACACACTTAAACACAGAGTATGTCAGGCAGTAGCCAATTAGGCCTTTGGCCAGATGTCCAGACAGAAGCACCCTGGGTTCTGAGGTCAGCCTGAGGAGGCTTCCTGGAGGACAAGCTAAAATGGAAGTCACAGACAGGAGGCAGCTGCAGGAGCTGGGGGGTAGAGATTGAAGTTATTTCCCAGGGGAAACTTTGACTCCATCCCCGGCCCTGCCTAGGGCTATAGGATGCAGCCAGATGAAGATATTTCCCAGCACCTGAGAGGAAGCTGAACCTGAGATGATCCCCTCCCCCACCCTGGTGCCTCTACAGAGACCTGCCTTCCTGGGAACCCCATACTATACACCCTGGGATCCCTGCATCTCACTGGGGCCTCCTTGTTTGCCTGGGACTGGTTTCTGTCAAGTAGGGGTTATCACTGATGGTGCCCCACCCCATTCCCACAGTGTGTACCTGCTGCTCTACCTGCAGGACCCGGAAAGGTGAGTAAGCAGGTAGCCTCTCTCCTGTGCTGGGCTGTCACCTTAGCAGGAGGTTCTAACCATGAGCTGGCACCTGACCTTGGGGCTTCCTTTCAGCTGCATGGTCGTGGGAGGGGCCAAGAGAACTCCTTAGAATAGCAAATACATTCTCTTATGTATTTTCTGTGGGACAGGAGTTTGACAGCGGCTTAACCTGGTGGTTCTGGCTCAGGGTCTCTCAGAGGTTGCAGTCAAGATGTTGGCCAGGCTGAGTCATTGGAAATCTTGACTGAGCTGGAGGATCCAGTTCCAGGATAGTCTTTTCACGGCTGTTGGCCTCAGTTCCTTAATACATGGACCTCTCAAGAGGTGCTTGACTGTTCTCACAGCATGGCAGGTGGCTTGGTCCAGAGTATGAATCCAAGAGAGAGTAGGTAGGAAGCCACAGTACCTTTTATGACCTAGGATTTGGAGCCGTATCAGCCACTTCTGCCCTATTCTACTAGTTGGAAATGAGTCAAGACCAGCCCACACTCAAGTAAAGGAGAATTAACCTCCACTTCTTGAAAGGAGGAATACCACAAAAAACTGGAAATATTTTAAAACTGCCACAGGGGCCAGGTGTGGTGTCTCACCTGTATTCTCCCCTGTAATCCCAGCACTCTGGGAGGCTGAGGCAGGAGGATCCTTTGTGCTCAGGAATTCAAGACCAGCCGGTGCAAGAGCAAGACTGTGACTCTACTAAAAATGGAAAAATTAGTCATGTGTGGTGGCTCATACCTGAAGTCCCAGGGACTTCAAGGAGGCTCTCTTGAACCCAGGAGTTTGAGGCTGCTGTGAGCTGGGCTGAGAGCATGGTACTCTAATCTGGGGCAACAGATTGAGACTCTGTCTCAAAAAAAAAAAAAAAAAAAAAACAAACCCACAGGGTCATACTTCCTTGTGCTCTGAGTGATGATGAACATAGGCACTCGCCAAGGTCCTCTGAAATGACAAAGCCTTGCTTTTTCAGAGGTTTCTGGTACAGCCAAGGGAGCCCTGATCCTTTTCTGCCACTCACTGTAATACTTTGTGTGAATCTCCAAACCACTCTGAGCCTTGGTCATCTCATCTTAAAATGGAGAGAAAGATCCCTGCTTTCCCCCTTCTCACTACTGTTGTGAAAATGGTCATCAAAGAACCAAATAATGCTGTGAAGGAGGATGATGATAATCATAGCCCGGAGCAGCTGAGGGGAAAGGGGAGCTCTCCCAGTTCTGGGCAGGGACGCTGCTGCTGCCCTCCCCATGTGTGGCTGTAGTCGCCTCGCAGTTGGCCGTGTTGTTCTCTTGTGACCGGCTCCTCTGTTCGGCTGAATTAAGCAGACACATTAGGGACTAAAGAGGGTGCTGGACTAACCCGGAGCCCCTTTCACTCTGCCTGGCTCTCCCATGGAGAAGCTGCCTTTGGCTCAGAAGGCAAGAGGAGCTGGGCCTGCTCCACAGCCTGCTAGCTGGTGTGAGGGGAGTGGGGAAGGCACACGTGGTGCTCATTGTCGCCTGTGCCACTAGCCTGGTGTCGTGAAGGCACAGCAAGTCCCTCTCATGTCGGTGGTCATTTGTATGTAGTGACCTATTTTCCTTCTATTTCTTTATTTTTATAGTTTCTCAGTGCCGAGCTTTTTAAGGACTGTGGAAGACCTGGGGATTTGGGAGGCCATAAGGCCGAGGTGAACTGAGAGAGGAGTCCTGAGCAGGGCACAGGTGGAGAGCAGCTCTGACTCTAAGCAGCGTGTGTCCCTGTGGGCCCTTCTGGTCAGAATCAGAAATAGAGGGGCCGTGTGCACGGGTTCCCAGCACTGGGTGTGCAGACTTGGCCTGGGGGACATACTAGCTCTTGGAGAACAGCCGCACAGCACCAGGGGCCCCAGGTGACTGTGGAGCTTTCTATCTATTTACTCTTTATAATTTTGAATCTGTAAATTCTGTGAGCCATCCTGAAAGCGTCTGATTCTGGTAGATTGTCATTTGGGGGACCAGGGAGAGTAGAGCTGCCTTCTCCTCCATTTGTTCCTTCTGCCACACTTTTGTGCTACTGTGGATGCCCTCACCTGCTGTGACACCTGGTAGTTTCATGATTAGAGGCAACATTTCCAGTGCATTTAAAAAGAACTGCAGTTAATCGTAGGAATGGACTCGTTTTGGAAGACTGAAGCAGCAGGCTACATGCACATGAGCATGTGTTGGGGGGAAGTTCTGGTTCCTCAGAATCAGAGCAAGCAAGGCAGCTGCAGAGATGGGCCCTCTGCCTCTCCAGGGCCCTCTTGGCGCCAGTGCCAGAGTTCTCCCTCCATTCTCCTGGAAGTCTGCTTGCAGGGACCCACGCAATGCTTAATGTACACCATTTCCTTCAGTGGCCTCGGGATAGCCTCTGTGCTCTCTGGGCCTCAGCCTCCTCCTCTGTAAGGTCTTTCTAGCTCAGTAGTCTCTGTGAGGGAAGCACGCTGGTTGTGAGGTGGCAGGAGATGACCTTAGGAGAAGTTTGTCTTGCAGCCAGGACTGGGGGCTGACTTTCAAGCAATGATGCGGTGAGTGAGGATTTCGGGGGTGTCAGGGATACTTCCTCCTGGCCCCCTGAAATGATGTCACATGAGAGGACACTCAGGCCAGAGCCTAGGAAGGTTCATAATATTCCCAGGGCTTCATAATGCCCCAGGATCCCTGAACAGAAAGGGACATTTTGTAGGGGTTGTAAATTCCACTCTTAATTTGGGATGAAGGGTAAGACAGGTATCTTTGAGGCTAACGAGAACATCACAGGGAAGCGAGAGCTGCTGAGGTACAGCTCGGAGCACTGGGGCCAAAAGATGTTGCTCAGAGCCTCTATTTCAAGATGCACATCTCAGATGCCAAGAGAGTATTCTCTTCCCACCTCTGCTCCACAGTGCCCGTGTCAGTTGATTCCCTGTGCATCTTTGAGTCTCTTTTTCTCTGCTTCCGTTTCTCTCTCTACACCACCCTTGCTCCCCTCTTCCCTCTCTCTCTGTAATACTTCGGTGGTAATATACAACTGAACTCTGGATTGCTGCCTGTGTTAGTCATAGAGGTGCCTCTCCTTTTTTAATCAAGTATGTGGGATATAATATTAAAAAGCAGTCATGCCTTTTGCCCTCTCACAGAGAAAGAGAGAGAAATGCATTTTATTGAACGTGGCCCCTGGGCAGTATCTTTCCTCTGCCCAGAGCAGGAGTTGCTTAGAAGGCTTAGAGCATGGGGAGTGAGCATGTGTGGGTGTGTGCATGTGAGTGTGTGTGTGTGTCATGCATGCACACTCACACACATGTGTGAGTTTCATCTCCAAAGACCTGTCCCTAACATTGTTTTTTTCTCTCTCCTCGGTGGCTGTTGGGGACACGGATGTAAGTGTTCCAGACGTGCATGCTCTTCTTCAGACACGTTTGCTGACTCCCACTAGTGCTGCTGCTAATGTGTGCTGTGTGGGATGTGTTTGCTAACCTGGGGGATGTGTGCTGCCCCATGGGGGTGGGGCAGCACGGGGCTCGGTGCAGGCCTTTAAAGGGCTTAGAGACTTGGCCAGTTTCTCCCTCTCTGCTCTCCCCACAGAGAGAAGAGGGGGTGCCTGGGACCCAGCCTCCTACATAGCCCTGCTGACACATTTGCTAATACAGAAATGTCAGCCAAAGCCACGTCCCATTCCTGTGCCATGGAAGACAGTGGGGCCCCTGTCCTTTCCTAGCGGTCACCCAGCTTTGGGCATCACAGTGGCAGCTCTGTGGGCTCAAGGCCTTGGCTGCCATCGCCTGAGGTTTGCAAGTTGTTCTGGCCATGACCTGGCGTGAGACTCTCTTCCCAGACAAGTTGTCTCCAAGAGCCATTGCAGCACTAATATGTGGACAGTAACACCCTTTCAGGCCTGTTGCCAGGGGCCAGGGCCTCTTGAGTCCCACATTCTGTGTAGATGTGTGAGGAGGTGACTGCTGACTTTTCTGCCCAGTTGCTCTCCCTCATTCTCATCCTGGGGCCCTTCTCAGTAGAACTGTGTTCTGTGGGTTTATTTCTCCATTTATATTCCTCCCTATTCTAAAAAGGAGTTAGTGTACTTCTAAAAATATATGATATGTCAAATAAAAGTAAGAAAAGTGAAAAAAGGAGGTGGGGCAAGTAAGATGCAGTTAGGGGTGAGAAGAAAATTTAAAAAACACACCATCAAGGTGTGTACTATCAAAGACGATACGCTTCCCTGAAACCACTGCAAAGAGGGAAATACAATTAAGTGAGACCTTTATGTCCACCCTGCAATAGCCAATCAGAGGCTTGGAGGTTTGGCTTCTTCAGAATTTTTATTCTCACTAGTCCTGAGAGAAAGGTGGAATGGTAAACAACACTCTTGGTAAAAAACACAGTGAGAGACCTGGAGGGTTCTTCTCTTTTTAGGAGCTTCTCTGTAGCTTCCACCTGAGGCTCCTTCTGGCCTCCATGCCACCCACACTGGTTTTCTGTGCTCCCACCCTTTGCTAAACTGACCGTTTGTTTCTTTTCCTACCTGGATATCTGGGTTCCCCTTGGCCCATCACTCCCAGTGGGCCAGCACATAACTTCTTTTCTACCCTGTAATTCTCGCTTAAGGATGCAGTGAGAACACACACAAAGCCGTTTGGGCTTTAGTCCTGAGGTTGTGATGATGGTGATGATTTTGGTAATGTGTGAGTTCATTGCTTAGCCTCAGGGAATCCAGACTGAGTGGGCTGGGCTGTTAGATGCCCAAGGATCTCCTGGTGACTGTGAACTGCCTTCTGAAGCCCACAGCAATCAGTACAGGAAAAGGTCTAGACCAGGGTTTAGAGGGGACAGCACGTGCAGAGTCACAGACTGGAACCAATTCCTACCTTCTAGGATGCAGGTTTCCTGCTCAGGTGGAGCTGGCAGTTTCTGCCTTGGTATAAGGGTTTTTGGTCTTTTATTCCTCCTATTCAGCTGGAGGAATTTGTCCATATGAACTTCCTGGTTGATGTGAAGTCCATCTCTGCCTTGAGGTGAGAGCTGAGTTCTCTGAGATAACGTCAGGATTTCACCTAGTTGATGAGTGGCCGCTGTGTACCTAGCCCTGGGTCAGGCCCTGGGAGAGACTGAGGGAGGATCAGCCATGGCCCCACAACCTCAGGACACTTTCTGTTGGGCCGAGGGCACATAGCACAAGTTGTGTGGTAGAGTCCAAGCACTGTTGGGGTTAGAGCAGGGAGGGCCAGAATTTTCAGGGAGGGCTTTACAGGTTTTGCAGGATCCTAGGGGTGCAACTGAATTGGGTAGAGGAAGCGACCAGAGAACAACCCAAACTGAGAGTAAATATGCTAGTGGAAGCACAGAGTTAAAAAATCAAAGGAAGGTTAATGATCTCAGACCCTTTTTAAGGCCCTGTCTGAGAGGATCCCTCCCCAACCTACAATTCAGTTATGGGGCTTGGTTGAGGTAACCATGCTGACATGCTGCCCCCTGCTGGCTATTTTGGAGTATAGCATTAGTAACTAGCAAAGCTGCTCAAGATTAGGGTTCAAGGCCTGGTGTGTTGGCTCATGCCTGTAATCTCAGCACTCTGGGAGGCCACGGCGGGTGGATCACTTGAGCTCATGGATTCCAGACCAGCCTGAGCAAGAGCAAGACCCCCTATTTCTAAAAATAGCCAGGCATTGTAGCGGATGCCTGTAGTCTCAGGTATTCTGGAGAATAGCTTGAGCCCAAGCTATTTGAGGTTGCTGTGAGGTGAGGCAGGCAGATTGCCTTGGCTTATGGGTTCGAGATCAGCCTGAACAGGAGCAAGACCTTGTCTCTAAAAATAGCTGGGGGTTGTGGCAGGTGCCTGTAGTCCCAGCTACTTGGGAGGCTGAGGCAAGAGAATCACTTGAGTGCAGGAGTTTGAGGTTGTTGTGAGCTATGATGCCACAGCACTCTGCCCAGGGCAGTAAAGTGAGACTCTGTCTCAAAGAAAGAAAAATTAAGAGTTCAGTTGTAAGTTTACTAGCAAGTCCACTGTTGATACAGGGAGCACACTTCGCAGCTGAATATGTTCTTAGGAGCAGTATCAGAGTGTCCCAAGAAGAGTCCTAGTTTCTGTCTATAGACCTCAGGGTCCTTAGAGCAAATGACTTGAGGGCCTCCTAGTCCTGCATTCTGATTCTAGGTAACAACAACATATGAATCATAGAAAACTGTGTGTGAGAGAGAGAGAGAAAAAGAGAGAGAAATCCAGGTACAAGCAGAAAATATATTCCATCTCAACCAAGATGGCACCACCTGGCCAGATGACATGGAATACGCATTAGCGTTTAATATTTTAAAAATACTATGTGTTTGGCTCGGCGCCTGTGGCTCAAGCAGCTAAGGTGCCAGCCACGTACACCTGAACTGGCGGGTTCGAATCCAGCCTGGGCCTGCCGAACAATGATGGCTGCAGCCAAAAAAATAGCCGGGTGTTGTGGTGGGCGCCTATAGTCCCAGCTACTTGGGAGGCGGAGGCAAGAGACTCGCTTGAGCCCAGGAGTTGGAGGTTGCTGTGAGCTGTGATGCCATAGCACTCTACCCAGGGCAACAGCTTGAGGCTCTGTCTCAAAAAAAAAAAAAACAACTATGTGTTCAGTGAGATGAATTAATTCTGGAGCTTTTCTTGTGGACTTATTCAATACAGGCTAAAATAGGAATCATACTGTCATTTTTTGGCAAAGGCTACACCATCAGTTTCTCCTGTCATTAGCTTCTCTGCTTCTCTAGGAGTAAGCCTTAGAGATGAAAAATCTACATAGCTGTCTTTCCTTAAGGTCTCCTGACATTTCCCATCCTGTAAGCATGCTTAGAGTTGAATATGCAAGTATTACGCACTGTCAACAACACTTGTATGTATAAGGTAGACATTATGCTTCCCATCTTGAAATCACTGCCCCATCCTCTCTAGAGATTGTTTCCCTGAAGATTTGAGCATTTGAGCATTCTTCAGGTATGGAATCTTAGGTCTAAGTCGCAGGGTTTGACATGTCTCAGTGAAGGCATCTTCTTTGTTCTCGCAGAGAAGCAACAACCCCAGAGCCCCATCCTCTGACCCATCTTGGCAGGTTTCAGTAAATTCTGAGGCTGTAGTTCTTTGTATGCACAGTGCCTTACATAGTACCTCACAATTGAGCTGTCACAGTCCCAGACCCTCTGCAGGGAGGCCCCAAAGATTATCAATGCTTCCTAAGACACAGGGGCCTTGGCTGTCCTAACAGGCCTGGCTTGTCGTGCTGTGTGCCTAACCTTGCCCTTCCTTGCTCCTTTCCACACTGATCTCTCCTTGCTGTACTTTGTCTCCTCTGCATAGATTGTAATGGACATTAAGTGGTTGAGGGAGATGTGAATGAGGGTGGTGTAAAGGCATGGGAGCCCCACCAGGTCCAAAAGCCATTGGCCTTTTCTGACGAGGAGGAGGAAGACCTGCTGGATTTCATGTACAAGTATAAGGCACCTCGGAGGATGGATTTGCCCCTGGAGGTACACGGTGTCTGGGGCTGTGGGTTGGAGCAGTGTTTGCCTTGGAGATCTGGGAGTCCTGGGAGCAGCATCTCTTGCGGGCACCCAGTGTATTCTGAGTCCCTAGAATGTAAAGATCTCCCTCAAACAAGCAGGACAGGTCACTCTGTAGCATCCAGCACTTGCTAAGAGGGGAAGAAAGATCCTATTAATTTTATGTGGAAATAAGAGAGGTGGTAAAGTGTTTAGGGCTTTATTTAGGGACTTTAATGGGTTGGGTTTTCCCCCAAAAAAATATTAATAAATCCTAGCCTAAGATAATGTGCAAGTGAAAAGCAACCCAAATGAGTGTTCTGGGGGAGAAAACCTCTGAATGTGTAGTCTGACAAGTTTTTATAAAGTCTATTAATTGCTGTATCTCCAAGACACAGCATAGTGCCTGGTACAAAGTAGCTATTCATAAAATGTTATTAAAGGGGTATAGCCCTTTAAAGTTACCCCAAACAATACATTTGATAGATGTACTATTGACAAGTGTAGATGTGAAGGAGTTTTAGCAGCAGGAAGACTAAGCCTGGTCTTTGCTGTGAGGTGGGCAGGGAGTCACCAGGTGCAGAGCCCACAGAATTAGGGGCCCCCACCGTCTTACTTTTTCCCCTCCAATGTCTCATCTCCTAGTCCCCATCCATAGAGTACTGTGGCCTGAGAAGCCATCTAAGGAAAGCTGGGAGTCCCCTTTCCATGGAGAGCCCTGTGAGACACAGATGGGATACACTAAATGTTCTCCTACATATGGGCTAGCATTCCTGTTTCCATTAGGATGGCAGTTCATCAGATTTCCTTCCAAGGCAAGGCACACGTAGATTAATTTTGCAATTAAAAGGGTTTGGGAAAAGATGTTCTGGAGCTTGGACACTGCTTGAGGAATTCACTCTGGGCATTATGGCCTGGGCAGCCTCATGCTGGGGACAGGAGCCCAGTGTAAAATATTCTAAGGCCTAAGGGTTTGTGCTATTTTGCTTTTTGAAGCTGCACAAACGGTTTTACTATTTATAGGTAGTAGGTAGGTTACACTGCTCCTTTCAGTCTGTGTCCAGAGGTGGCAGTAAGCACCTCCTAGTGGTGAGATTACAACACAGGGACTCGGTGTAAGGGCCCAAGTCTTGTTCTCCCTCCCTTCACTGTGCCTGCACTGAGCCAGACATGGAGAAATCGTGGTGAATGTGACCTGGGCCTGCCCTCAGGAAGCTCATAGTCTGCTGGGGAGACAGTGAACAGAGAACACACATCCCACTTCTGGATGCAAAGCCCTTTGCCGAGGGGCACGCACAAAACAAGATGAGAAGCCAAGAGGTGATGGTGCCAGTTATGTGTGGCTGGGCAGTAGCGAGAGGGGCTTAGGGAAAGCTTTACAGAAGTGACTTTAAGCTGGGTCCTTGGGAGGACTAGAAATACACACGAGAGGAGGGAGGAATGGGCGTCCAGTCAGAAGGAACAGAGGTGTGAAAGGACAGTGTAGAGAAAGTTCTCTATACCTAGACAAGAGATAGGGGGTGAGGGTAGGAATCATTTGTGGAAGAAACGAGGGGGAGTCCTACATACATGTTGGGTATCTGTAATCCAAAAATCTATAACTTTTTGAGCGCCGACATGATAATCAAAGGAAATGCTCACTAGAGCATTGTGGATTTTGGATTTTCAGATTGGGCACTCAATTGGTATGTACATGCGCATGATGCAAAATCTGAAAAAAAAAAAATCCATAATCTGAAATACTTGGTTCTAAGCATTTCAGATAAGGGACACTAAAGGTACTGTTTGCCTTTATGATGGTTTGCTGTGCATCTAGAAAGGGGACTGGAAATTTCATAATGGAAATGTGAAGCATGTACCAAGAAAACAGACCAGTTACCAAAGGAAATTACAAAAGCAAGGAAGAGACACGGAGGCATTTCTCTTTGCTGAGTCATTTTGCTCCCAGAACAAAAATAAGATGTGTCATTCGGGATGTGTCAACTATTCCCTCGGGAGATCTTGAGATTTAGGCGAATAGGAAGACAAGAGGGAGGTGTTAGCCTTTTCAATGGGCTTAGCTTTATGGGCTGTGAGGGGTATGTCTGGTGTTTGATTCCTGTTGTGGAGGCTCAGGAAGACCCCAGCCCCAGCCAGCTGCCTCTCACACGTTTGACCAAAGGAACTAAGTATCTCAACACAAACCCTTCCAAATGTCCTCCAAAGGCTCCATATTTATGCCAAATTAAGGGATGCTTTTCTGTTTTCCCTACCAGGCACCGCCTAGAATCCCTCGATCTCGCTTCAGGAAGAAAAGTACCTCATCCTCGACCACTGAAACCACGTGAGTGAGATGAGCCAACAGCACCGGATCCACAGAATGTTTCTTCTCTGCCTTAAAGAGCTATTCACTAATAACATAGAAATCACAAGCTGGGTGTGCTTTGAGTGTGCAGCCTCACAGACATGGCCTTTTCTCTCTCCCCTCCACTTTTAATAATTTTTTCCCCTTTATTTTGCTGGGGAGAGGCTAAAGAGAAAGGTAGTGGGGGACGGGTGTCCTTTAAGTCTTCTGAAGTTGGTTAATTTTCACAATTGGATTGTCATGATAGACAGCAGTGTGTTTTTAGAAATACAAAAGAATCATCCTTATGCTGCTGAGATGTATATATGTAATTTATCTGTTGCATACTTAGTTTTTAGTTCTGTAAATGCAAACAAAGCAATTTTTAAAAACGTTTTTTGTTCTTGGTACTAATACTTTGAACTATGACGTACATATTTATGGCTTTAGGCTTCATATAATGGACTTGCAAGGGCTGTCAGAGGTTCTGATACATAAGAAAACTCCAAAACTAGAAATACAGAAAAATATTTTGATTCTAGAGAACGTCTCAGATGTGCTGACAAAGCTTCCAAACACAACTCCAATAACACATCCCTTTTCCTGCGGGAAGATGCCCTATGTTCTTCAGATAGTTTAGTCAAAAAAACAGAAGTTAGGAATAAAGAGAGACAATATTGTAGCTGAATGTGATGGCAGGTCAGGGAGAAACATCCTAGGATAAGTCACAGGAAGCTCATTCCTCTTTTGATTCAGGATTAGAAGCCTCCAAATCCTTTCCAGAGATTTAACTTTGCTGTAGGCAGGTGGCTCATCCTTAGTCAAACTTCTTGGGGATAGGGATTTGCAGAGCTGTTGCAGAAATAATTCTATGTTTCAAAAGTGTTTGGCAAATCGCTATTTCTCCTTCAAGGTAACCATTGCTGTGACTAATTTCCCCAGATTACAGGTAGAAGAACCTATAATCTGAGCACTTTGTTTTAGAGAATACTAAGCAAAAGCAAACAAAAAATACACAAAAAAACAAGAACTGGGTGGTGCCTGTGGCTCAGTGAGTAGGGCGCCCGCCCCATATACCGAGGGTGGCGGGTTCAAACCCAACCCCGGCCGAACTGCAACAAAAAATAGCCGGGCGTTGTGGCGGGCACCTGTAGTCCCAGCTGCTCGGGAGGCTGAGGCAGAAGAATCACAGAAGCCCAAGAGCTGGAGGTTGCTGTGGGTCCTGTGACTTCACGGCACTCCACCGAGGGTAGTAAAGTGAGACTCTGTCTCTACAAAAAAAAAAAAAAAAAAAAAAAACAAGAACTGTACTGTTTCAGATATGCCATGAAATACATCTGAGACACTGGCAATAATCAAAATGGTAGATTCTAGAAGTTGGGATCTGTATGGATAAGAATTTGCTCAGATCCATGGGCAGCTGCAGCTCATACCTTCTGTTCCCTTCCTGCCCCTGTATAGAAGGTGAATGGGGGCAGACTCACACCCAAGGGCACACTAGGTCTTATAGGGTGTCTTACACAAGCCTGGATTGGTTAATAGAGGAATAAAGCACTGTTGGAGGGGTCTCCCTACTTAAGTGGATAATTTTACTGAAAAAGAATCTGGTTTAACGCCAGGCACGGTGGCTCAAGCATGTAATCCTCACACTCTAGGAGGCTGAGGCGGATAGACTGCCTGACCTCACAAGTTCAAGACTAGCCTGAGCCAGAGCGAGATTTTGTTTCTAAAAATAGCCCGGCATTGTCGTAGTCCCAGCTACTTGGGAGACTGAGGCAAGAGACTCGCTTGAGCCCAAGAGTTTGAAGTTGCTGTGAGCTGTGATGCCACTGCACTCTCCTGAGAGTGACAAAGTGAGACTTTGTTCCAAAAAAAAAAAAAAGAATCTGGTTTAAATGGCACTGTGGTCTGAGGTAGCTATTCTCCCCTGAAAGTTGAAATGTAGGAATAGTGTATTTGTGCTTAGAGTTGGTGTTTTCTTTCAGTGTAATGCATGCAGTGGTCACAACCCAGTTACTCATCATATTTGGATCATATTTGTTTGTAGATATGCCCTAAGGACTAGAGAATTAGTATTATATACCATCCCGAACTTACTGTCAACAAAGTATAAACTGGCCCAATTTCAAAATTCCATTACTGAGCTACACATACTACGTTATCATCAGAGGCCTTTGCTAATAACACATTAGCTGGGTCTTAGCCACCTCAGAAAGCGTTTTATTTGAAGTTGATTGCTGCCAGGTATGCATATTGAAATCCTTTCTTCCCATAGTTCCTCTGAAGATGATTTTATAAGTTACAGGATATAGGAAAGTAAAGCTAAAAGCAAATCTGTGGTTGACATAGCAAATGGAGGCTGTCTGCTCACTCTCTGTGCCCCTCACCCACCAATTCCCAAACTTGTGAAGGAAGACAGAAAATCTGTTTTCTTCAAGCTCATCGAATAGTTCCAGAGAGGAATAACAGACTTAAAAATGTATTTACCTGCTAGTTGGAGGTACCCAGAATTCTCAGAAACAAGTGCAAAAAAGCTTAAGGAGCTTCCTAGCAACTTTTTGCCAAAATAATATATGCCTTTAGCAGCAGAGTTTAAAATCCTATTGTGAACACCTATGTTCTCATCATTTAACAATAGAAAGTTATAACAAGGAACAAGTACAGGCTATCAAGTTTGCACTCAACTATGCCAAAAAAGTTTGAAGCACTCTACTCTCAGACATGCTGTATTATTTCTCATTCAAGATTTAAAAATATAAAGGTATCCAAATGCTGTCTTAATGTAAATGTAACTATTTTTCCTTCAAGTGTTGATTAGGGAGTTGGTTTCTCTCTTAAAGACACTCACTGTACAACTGCGAGCAGCTGTCATACTTCTGGCAAAATGTGTTTACTTATCTGACAAGCTGTACATTTGTGTATGAACTGATAAAAAATGTGAATACCTATAAATGTACGTGTAGTTGTGTGGTGTTCTGTCTAAAGGATACAACTGAATGTTTTTAATTTGCTTCCTTACAGACCCAGGCTGTTTACAAAATGCTAGCTCAAAAGTCTGTAATTTTTACGTCACAATTTTTAGTTAACTGCCATCAGGCACCCATTTGGTTTCTAAGAAGGTGAGATGTGGTCTTGTGCTTTTAGTCATAATCCCACCTGGCTTTGTGTGAATAGCTTGCTCACTTCACAGGCCTTTGAAATATGTGCTCTCCGTGGTAAACCGTCCATGTATTTGTGATAAGAGTGCTTGTCAACTGTGATCATCATCGAACCTTCCTAGTTCTTTACCCGGCACAGTATTCGAAATGGCAAAGGACGGGCTCATCCTCTAACAGCATACAAAGTGCTGGTGTTCTGAATTGTGACTGTGCACATTTCCTCTAGTTCATTTCTGTAGTCCCTACAGAACAGATCTGTAATAAAATAGTGATGCTGAACTGTGCATCAAAGGGATGTAAAATTACAGTATTCCAAAGGTTGAAGTTCTGCTGTTTTGTTACAATGCCTGATACACATCTTGAATAAAGTCTTAACATTTTTCTTTTAAAAAAAATCTTTGTAATGTTGAGCTTATAAGGAAAGAGGAAATAATTTTCAAAAATGTGAAAAGTAGCAAGGATTAGAAGCTGAGTGTTCAGCCACTGATTGGGCTGGTGACGTGGCCCATGCCCAGTGCATAGGATCTGTTGAGAAAAAAATTCAATGAGTGTTTTGAAAACTAATTCATCACACAATTATAAACCTGAAAGAATCACTGTTTGTTTTACATTTTGAAAGATTAGTAGAAAGTAGATAGCTGTGAAAATAGAGTAGTTCATTGGTAAGCAGTTTTAATTCTGCAAATATACCTTTGGTCCATCATTTTACTTGACTCTAAGCGAAATAGAGTACTGCAAATAGGAGAGTACTGTGTGGGTCAGAACAGGGCAGGGCACGAGCAGGGCCGTTATTGTGGGAGGGGTGCTTTGCCTTTAAAATCTAAACAGATACACTTAAGCTTTATTGGGTGTCACAAAGACTACAAAGCTCAAAATTTGAAATATTAAGCTGGGTGTGGTGGCACATACCTATAGTTCTAGTTATTCTGGAGGCTGAGGCAAGAGGATCACCTGAGCCCAATAGATTGAGGTTGCTATAAGCTATGACACCACCAAAAAAAAGTGGGGTTTTTTGAAGTATTAAAATTAAACACAGGCCCATTTTCTTTGCTTGTATATAGTCCTATATTCTGTGTGTTTGACACAACTGTAGAATAAAGCAGCAGCAGGAAAAGCAGCAGATTCAAAGGACTGAAAGGAGGAAGAGATGAAAAAAAGGCTGGAAATTCATTCATTCATTTACTGAGCCAGGTCTAATGTCAACAAACTGAAATTATCCATGTTAAGAGTTGATAAAAGATAGGAAGGCAAAGTTATAAAAAGTTTTAACATTCTGGTACAGATGTCTTTGTTATATTGTGACTTTAAAATAAAGGATTGGAGTAATTTCTTGGGATTTTCTAAAAGTATCATTTTAGAAAGATATTTCTGGATAATATAAGCTTAAATTTTAACTTTGAAATGCCTCTTAATAGTTTGATCAATATAGTCTGAGATTTCTCTTTCTGTTGTTATACAGTTAGGGTATCCTTTGAATTCCACGAAGGAGGAAAGTTGGGACTCTGAACTCCGGGTTTCAACCAGGGAAAATACAAATGAGGTTAACAAGACTCTTTGGTCATGCCTATGTGGCAAGCTGGTATCAAGAGGAAATATGAGATCCTAATGCCAAAGGATAAATAAGGGGGAATATAAGACAGTCCAGCTGGTGGCCTTTGGGGAAATCACTTGTCTTTTTCATTCTTTCCTTATTTGCAATTAGTTGTGATGATACAAAAGTATGTGTGAAATTCTGACGTAGAGTAGGTTCTCAACTATTGATAGCTGTGACTGCTGTTATTATTGTTAATTGCAACTGATATATTAGTATATATAATATTGAAAACCATGTAGTAAATTTTATAAATGTATTCATTGCAAATATAAAATTCATATAATGAGAAAGTAATCTTTCACAAGATGAGAAATTTCTTACTTTTTCAAACAATGTACTATCAATTTTTTAGATGTTTTCTTGATGATTCAGCCTTAAAGTAAGAACTTTTCTTTGTATATATCACTTAAAAATAATGCAATATAAATTTTAATTTACCAATACCTACTTACTTCATTCCGAGAGAATCCAATTTTCTACTGTAGAAATCATACAAATAATTTTGCTTTCACATAGATAACACTCAGTCTGTGGCATATCCTTTACTGTTCTAAACATTTTACTCTCAATTTGTACAAAACACAGAAGTTTTTTTAAGTGTTATATATTTATAATTCTAAAAAATTTTATGTTAGTAGTGTGAAAAATTACTACTGAATATGGCATGTATTGAAAATGAAGGCAGAAAAAGACAGTGAGTTTTGTGGAATGTTCATTTACATTTTAAATAATAAGCAACATACGTGAGCTGACTTTAGAAAACGTGTGTGTTCAGATTTGTCAAGTAAGTCATAATCACATGTGTTGGTCTGCAATGCAGTTTACTAGATTAGTGCCCTATACCTGATATAGGGGTCCATAGCAAAGAAACAACAATTCTATTTATAATAGTATTAAAAGGAATTAAATGGTCAGGAATAAACTTAATCAAGAAAGTGAAAGACTTATTGTATATTAACTTTAGAAAATATTACTAAAAGAAATTTTATAAAAAACAAATAAATGGAAAGATAGCTCATGTTAATGGATGAAATTCCAAATGGTGTTTGTTTGGTTTTTTAATAGAAATCGAAAAGTCCGTGCTAATAATCATATGGAATCCCAAGGGTCCCCAAAGAGCCAAACAATCTAGAAACTGAAGGACAAAGTTGGAAGTCTCATACCTTCTGCTGTCAAAGCTTACCCAAATTTACACTAATCAAAACAGTGACATAAACCAACAGAATAAAGTCTAGAAATAAACCTTCATTTATATGGTCAAGTGATTTTTTAATAAGATGCCAAGATCATTCAATGGAGAAAGGAGAATCTATTTAATAAATGGTGCTGGGAAATCCGGATATCCATAGGCGAAAGAATTATTTCACACCCTTACCTTATACCATATACGAAAATAAACTGAAAATGGATCAAAGACTTAAAAGTAATAGGTAAAAGTATAAAACTTTCATAAGATGCATAAGAGAAAACCTTCATAACATTGGGCTTTATAATGAATTTTGAATATTACACCAAGGACAGGGAAGAAAAGAACAAAATAGACCAACTGAATTCCATCAACATTTTTTTAAAAATGTATGTTAAAGGACATTCCTTACAGAGCGAAAGGCAATTCACATAACAGGAGAAAATATTTGAAAACTACTTATCTTGTAAGAAATGAATATCTAGAATTTACACATAAATAACACAGCAACAACAACAAAAACTTGGTCATAAAAATGGACAAAGTACATGAATTGACATTTCTCCAAAGTAGATACACAAATGGCAATAAACACATAAAAAGATGCCCAGCATCATTCATCATAAGGGAAACGCACGTCAAAATTGAAACAATGAATACTGCTTTATACCTGTTAGGATGACTATAAGAAATCAAAGCCAAACCAAAAAGAAAAACTGAAGTAAAAGATGTCAGCACGGATATGGAGAAATTGGAACCTGCAAGCATTACTGGTGGGGATGTAAAACGGTACAACTGCCGTGGAAAACGATAGTGGTTTCTCAAAAAATTAAACCTTGAACTACCATGTAATTGACGAACTTTCCCTCTGAGCAAATTTTAGTCACTCTACTCTCTTTATAATGAAACCTCATCCGTGGCCCTGTCTTAAGCTGGCCTGCCCCAGTTGTAGCACGAATCTTGCTAAGTAGGTGAGAGAGAATCTCTTACCCTATATCTGATCACTTTTGATATCTGATCAAGTTCCTCATCCTCCACCCTTGATACCTGATCACCCTGGTCTGCTTTGAGCAAGAATCCTGAAGTCAGTTTTGCAAGAACCCCCCGGCCTTGGTGTCTGGTTTTAGTCATGTTGGATGTTACAGCTGCTGACTCAGTCGGGGCTATAATTCCCCAGCTGTATTTGGTGTATTCTTTCTTTTCTCTCACTATAATCTTTAAACCTTGAGTAAACTCTCCCTTACCATTTTAACAAGTGTCAGAATATTTTTTTCTTTGAAATTGATTCAGTGATTCAACCTCTAGGTATCAGCCCAAAGAACTGCAGTTGTGACTTTTAACAGAGACAGAGACACTGATGTGCATAGAAGCATTAGCCACAATAGCCAAAAAGTAAAAGCAACCAGAATGCCTCCTGAAGGATGAACCATAAGCCACACATGGCATTTACATGTAGTAACATAGCGTTCAGCTTTCAAAAGGAAGGAAAATCTGACATACATTATAAGCCGAACAAACATTGTAAACATTAAGCTAAGTGAAAATCCAATTACAAAAGGACAATTGTATGATTGTTATATGAGGTACCTAGAGTAGTTAAATTGATAGAGGCAAAAATGAAAATGATGGTTGCCGGGGTCTGGGGGCAAGGCAGAATGGGAAGTTATTGTTTAATGGATGCACAGTTTCAGTTTGAGAAGATGAAAATAGTTGTGGAAATGGCTGGTAGTGATAGTTACACAATATGAATTTAACCTGTAACTTAAAAATGGTTAATAAACTGTAGCTTAAAAATGGTTAAAATGGTACATCTTATGTTATGTGTACATAATCTCAATGAAAACATGGCTGAAATTGTCAACTAAAAATACTATAATTCTCAATATACTGAGCTTGTTTTTGATTCGTAACAGCATAATACAGTTTCAATTTACTTATTATATATTCCTCATTGAGGTGATGCTACGAAGTAGCTAGAAAAAATGAACATTTGGTCAAAGTTGCATCTTCCACTCATCTTTTTCCTCTTGTTCATTGCAAAAAAAAAATTTCTATTTAGTTTAATTTTTTATTTATGTATTACTGCTAAAAATTTTAGACCTGATTAAATTGGGACTCTTCCGTAACCTTTATTTAAAGTTCCACTAATGGAATATTTGAAAACCACTCTGATGTAAAAATAGTTTTAAAGAATACCTGACCTCAGGAGTAACTACTGTGATGATACTAATTGGTCTTGATTTGATCTGAAAATACCGTGAATCTGTGTAGAAGACTAGAAACAAACTCAGGGAGATAGCTAATTCATCTGTTCTAAGAAGGACTCACTTATTCCAAGGAGAGGCTCTTTATGATTTTATTCACTTTACCAAGACTCCCATTAGAAAGAGTCTGTTATGTATCTTAATAATACTATTCCTGGCTCAAATTGCCCCTGCTTACCCATTTGCTCTTATAAAATCTATGCCCTCTTATCCTTCCTACTTGGGAAATAATATAGTTTTGTTCCTATAAAACATGTTTTTATACAAGATATTTGCTCACATATATGTGAGGGGAATCATGTATTTTAAAGGAAGAAGTCAGTTTCTTTCTATTTGTGTTTTCCACTAACATATTAAATTTTTGAAGTAAACAGAGGTAAACTTTTTCTCAAAGAGACTCATTGCCAATATTTGCAAACTTAAGGGAAAGAAAAGCTTGAATTCTGAGAGACATCCTTGGGGACTGGCTGAGTGGCTGTGCTTCAAGAGGGCACATGAGAATATTCCCAAACATTTATTCTTGTGGTTTAAAAATGTTTAATGTGAAAAAATAATAAATATGGCCATAACTATGCCCTGCATCAGTTTTTGTTTGGTGAAATCGTCTGTATCAAAAATGAAGGGTCTCTTTGGAGGAGAAATCATGAACCCAGGGTACAAGGCTGCCAAGGTGGGACTGCCACTGGAGAGCTCACTGAGTTGAAATGTTTATTGTTATTTTAATATTTATCAGTGATCTGCTTACAAAAGAGTATGTTTTTAGTGGTCTGCCTGTAGTCCTGTTTTTTCTCCCCAGTAAGCCCTGTTGGTAGTCTTTTGGCAGAAATTTAGGTATTTACAGAACAGATATATTGTGTTATAGTAGAAACATTTAGCATCTACAAGTTTTTGGAGAGGATTCTCAGCCTTTTCATTCTCTTTTCATCCCTAGTTAAAGATTTTTGAGTTCAGTATGATTATGCCCAATTTTTAGAAGAGTTGACTGTGGTCCGTGGGTAATTTTATAAGAATAGTACAAAGAACTCCCAGATACTCTTCAGTTGCCCCAAAAGGTAACAATTCATTCTCCTCACCTTTATCATTCTCTTTTCTAAACTTTTCTGAGTAAGCTGCAGACATGCCACTCTGTTACTTCTAAATATGTCAGAGTATATCTCCTAAGAACAAAGACACTCTCTTATAAAATTATAGTATAGTTATTAAATCAGAAAATTAACTTCATCAAGACAATACTGTTTCCTTCAGATTCCCTGATAACATCCTTTGCACCAGGGGAAAAGCACTTTGCACTTGGTCATCATGATTCTGTAAGTTCCTTCACCCAGGAAGGGTTCTGCAGATTACCCTTGTCTTTCAAAACTTTCGCACTTCAGGTGTGTAGGGGCCAGTTCTTTGTTAGATGGCCATGAAATGTGGGTTAGACTGATGTTTCTTTATGATTAGGATCAGGTTATGCAATGTTGTCAAGGAAGTCCAAAGTTAGTGTGATGTACCCCTAACAAAGTCAAAGACTAAATTTTCAACCTCCATTAATAACATCAAGAACAATTACAAATCTCTCCTAAATTATCTTTCACAAAGGTTGATAATTTCTATATCACTGAAGATTCTTTCTAATCTCTACTACATAATAGAATGTGAGAGCTCAAAAATCCATTGGCTCAAAATGCCATTCTTCCATATGTCTGTTATAGAAAGTGCGTATAGCTTTCTATATTTCTATATGCAGGAAATGAAATTAAAATTTTTGCATTAAGGAGAAACTATATGAAAATCTATTTTGTGTGTTTTGGATTATCAATTTTCTGCTTCTTCACTTCCTTACTTTATTTGCTTCTATCTCTTCTGTCTTCTATTTTGCCCTAAAAATACGCCATGTAACATGAAAATATCAATTTTATTCTATAGCACTTAAAGTTATGTTTTCTAAAGAAAATAATATAAACTTTCTAATGAAACCTTATAATCAAATCAAATTCCAGAAATTCTACTCCTAAAAGCTTTTGTCCTAGGTGAGAATTTCTATATATAATACCATGTTCTCCTAATTATTTCAAAATTCAAGAGATTTACAGCATAGACTGAGAAAAATATTAGCATGAGTCAACATCAATAATAAGAAATCTTCATGTTTTCCAACTCTGTACAACTCATGCTGATTTTTCTAATGTGAGCTAGCCGTTGTGGCAGGAGCCTGTTGTCCCAGCTACTCGGGAGGCTGAGGCAAGAGAATCGCCTAAGCCCCGGAGTTGGAGGTTGCTGTGAGGTGTGATGCCACAGAACTCTACTGAAGGCGATAAAGTGAGACTCTGTCTCTAAAAAAAAAAAGATTTTTTTCTATATTTTATTTTTTTTAATTGTTAAATCATAGCTGTGTACATTAGTGCAATCGCCTGTACTCATTCTAAGATTCACCATAGATGTGGCCCTACCCATTACGCTCCCTCCACCAAAACCTCCCCCCTCCTTTCCCCTTCCTTGGTCCTTTCCCCATAGTCTTGTGGTATAGTTGGGTTATAACCTTCATGTGAAAGCTATAATTTAGCTTCATAGTAGGGCTGAGTACATTGGATACTTTTTCTTCCATTCCTGAGATACTTTGCTAAGAAGAATATGTTCCAGCT